>SNQJ01S0173384.1:0-20344 GCA_010110895.2 Picea sitchensis | reverse complement strand
TTCCTATGAATACATCAATCAAGTGCTCATCTAGAATATCTATTACCTTTATATTCAATCTTTGGAAGTTCTCCATGTGCTCTGTAACTGAGCCCTTTTGCTTGAGATTTATCAATTGGCTAAAGAAGGTATTGCTACGTGTATCCTCATAGTGTACTATCATTTCTTCCGTGAAAATTTTCCAAGTGACGAGTGATTTGCGAGACCATAGCCATCTATACCATACAAATTGATTGGTTTCTAAATATAAAGAATCAACTCGTACCTTTTGTGTATGTGGCACATTATGTAGATCAAAGAATTTCTCCATCTGAAGTATCCATGTGATAGGGTCCTTGCCATCAAACTTCATCATATCGATCTTAGGAACGTGGTTGGTATTCAACCCAAAGTTAGAGTTTCTACATTCTTGATTCACCTTCCTTGTGTCCTCATCATGAATTTCATGGGATACATTTTCAGTTTCAGGTGTCCTCTCTATTACAAAAAATTTCAATCCTTCCATGAAACCATCCATCTTTGCCTCCAACTTAGCTTCCATCTCTTGCAGTTCATATTTTGTTACTATCTTCTTTTGTAAATCATCTATGTCCCTAATCATTTCTTCACCTTCATCAAGAGTCCAAGTAAAATTGTCTGGAGCCTTATTTGGTGTAGAATTTCCCTTTTTGGGTGGCATGTTGGCCAAGTATCACTTTTGAACCTTGATTTTGAGGTGGTTCTGTTAGACAATCTTTCTTGTACTGTATCTCCAAAGTTTTAGCACTTCTGGGTATGAAACTTTATTTTTTTTAGTTCTCTAATATTTCTTCTCTGCAATGCCACAAGTCTGATGAAAATTGGATGTGCCAAGTGGAATTTACTGTAACTTCCCCACAACTTGCTGATTTTTTTCCTTTTCAAGAGATCTCACTTTTATAGTGTGCCCCACACAAAACAATTGATATAAAATTATGAAACTCATACCATAAATACTACATATTGTCCACTATCCAATGAAACTGGGATCACTCAATTTGGATACTCTAGGAAGAATTTATGATTGTTTTACTAGTCAGATACCATATCTTCCACAAGGTGTATCTACAAATTTAAGATGACCTAGAAGTTGAACGTTTTACCACAGATACCTTACTAATTTTTTTGAATATATTTCAGGCTCTGAAACATTACAAAAAATATTTTATAGCGAAAATTTCGCAATGACTCAGTTCAGGATGATTCTAGAACTCTATATTTCATAGGTTGTATCTCCTCCGGAGCTGAAATTTTAACCCAACGTACCTTGATCCATCTACTAAATATGCTCCAAGTCGTTCCTTCTGAAACATTGTAGAAAAAAAAGTTATAGCAAAAATACCAAGGTGTCTTAGGTGTAGCAGCGAAACCCCAAGACCTTGAGCTCTAATACCATATGTTAAGAACCAAATATCAATATAACATATAAAAATCTCAGAGTAAGTACTCAACACCTTGAAAAAGAGATAAATTCAGATAATAAGCCTCTTCAAGGGGGCAACCTCCTTATGCCCATATAAATGTACAATTACAAGATGATTCAAAATGAAAATGTCTCCTTGGTATATATAGGAGACTAGGAGGTATAATTACAACTAATGGCCTAAAGATGACATAAATAAAATAACATTACTAATATAATATGCCCTAATTAAGGGGTAATGAGCCACTATTTAGGTCTTAACAGTCACATATTAGTTCGACAAACACCAAGGATTTCTTGGACTTAGCGCGCTCGAATTATAAGTCAAACTCCTAGAGAATCACTATCCATTTGGAGTATTTCCCCCCTATAAATTGACATGTAAGAATGTGTTGCATAGGGTTGCAATCAGAAATAATAGTGGTCTTGCATAATAGAATATAGTGACGGAAACATTGGACAGCTTGAACAGCTGCCAAGGCCATTTTTTCAACATGTAAGTACTTGGCTTCGGTAGTTGTGAGACTCCTACTCAAATAATAAATGACATGTTCATCATGTAAATCATCTTCTTGGACCAGAACCATGGCAATGGTAGAGTCTGAAGCATCTAGATAAAGGAAATAATCTCGACTATAATCGGGTGGGAAAAGGAGTGGGGTATGGGTTAACATAATTTTCAAAGCTTCGAAGGCTTTGTTGGAAGTGGTGTCCCATGCAAACTCAGAGCCCTTATTTAGTAGTCGAGTAAAACCGAGAGTTAACTCAGTTTAGTTTGGGATAAAACGACGTAGAAAGTTTTCCTTCCCTTGCAAACTTTGTAGCTGGTGAAGTGAAGAAGGAGAAGGGATATTGAGAATCACCTCGACCTTCAAAGGATCTACCCTGATCCCCTGACGTGGCGCAATAAAGCCCAATATTTGGCCAGACTCCACACAAAAGACACATTTATGTGGGTTTAAGCATATATGATAGAATCGATAGCGAAGGAAAATGGCTCGGAGGTGGGCCGGATGATCACCACGATGCATGGAATGCGCTGGTAGGTCATCTAAATAGGGTTGTACAATATGCTTAATATCATGGAAAGAATAAGACATAGCACGTTGAAATGTTGCACTGGAATTTTTCAAACCAAAGGGTAGTTTCCGGTAGGCAAAAGTGCCCCAAGGACAAATGAAAGCGGTTTTGTGTTGATCTGTGGGTAAGATATTAATTTGATTATATCTGGAGAAACCATCCATCGGGGAGAAGATTTCACTTCCGGCACAATTGTCGACGATTTGGTCAACGAAGGGGGTAGGAAAGTTTTCCTTGGGACAAACTTTGTTGATATCCCTATAATCAACATAGACATGGATCGTACCTTGTTTTTTGTTAACCAAAACAAGATTAGACACCCAATCAGTCAAATCCACAGGATAAATAAAGCCAACTTTAAGAAGTTTTTCAACTTCAAGCTTGATAGCAGTTGTTTTACAGGGATGGACCGGGCGAAGTCTCTGCCGGACGGGTTTAGCATTCGAGTAGGTCTTAATTTCTTGTACAACAATATCAGGGTCAATACCTGGCATCTCTTCGTAGCTCCACGCAAAGATGTCACAAAATTCTTGGAAAAGTGATTTATATGTGACAACCTCATTGGTGGAACATGAAGCTCCGATATGGAGATTTTTGACAACTCTAGGTTTGATAGATATGTCAAGGGGGATGGTGGGTGAAATGTTACTTAAGTTCCCTTCATAGAACATATCGTGTGTAGATTCAGGAACTAAAGAAATGACGAAAATGGTTGACGGAGTCAAGATCCATTGGTAACTCTCGATGGTGTGTTGTTCGAGAAAGAGAATGGAATGATGATGCCCATCATCCCAAGAGGTATCTTCCATCGACATAACTGACATAATCATCTCGTCCATAGGGAAAAAAAACATGGAATGGGTTAGGAGACGAATCACCGAGAGAGGGAATAGAAGGGTTAGTCGATTGGATGTCTTGGTAAGTGGATTCAACTAGAATTAAAGGCATATGGTCACCATAGTGAAGATAATCACCAGGTTCAGTTACCATCCACATCTCATAAGACATGGGAGTTTCACGGACGGAGGTGGAAATAATTTTAATTGAGGCAACCAAAGGAGGTGGAATGTTAGGTGGTGGGATCGGAAACATACCCATTAGAGTGGAATCTCTTAGTAGACCCACACCGACATTCTCGTACCCAGGGGGTGTCTTTGAAATGAAAGGTACATTGTTGGTACGTGTATCGACATTAAAGAAGGCCAGTTGGTCTACTGTAACTACTTTCCCCTGATGTGGACAATGCAAGATATGGAAAAGAGTAGACACGACTGCACGCATGGAATCAATCTAGCTATGACCAAGTAGAAGGTTGTAATCGAGAGGTGTGTCAAAGACCTCAACTTTAACGTTGACCATTTTGCCTTCTAACGTAATAGGAAACGAAGGGAGTACACTATGAGGTTTAAAGACAGATACATTAAAGGCTTTGAGCATGTTGTGTGATTCAGTTAAGGAAGGAGAGCCAATATCTCTCTAGTAGGCAATAGACATGACCCAAGTCGAGGCACCCTCATCAATAACTGTCCTACAAATGTTCTTGTCGGTGACAACAAATTGTATTTGAAATGTGAGCTGAGGGGGTAACCTGGGAATGTGATCTTCCAAGTCAAAGATTATTAAATTTGTATCTGTAGGGTCGATTCCACCAACATATTTTAACAGTGTCTTCCATTGTGTAGGACAACTCTGAAGGACTTCGAACGCTGACATCGCGAATGGTGCTTGCGCCAGATCTTCGACAATACTATAGTTCTAGGAAGCATGCGCATGAGGATTGAAAGCCAATTTTTGAACCATGCCCTTGGGAGGAGGGCGAAGGACTATAACAGGATTTGGCCTTTCGAGATGAAGAGGACCATTGGAAGGTGGAGTTGAGGGAGATTGTTGAACCAACTAAGGTGGTATATCGTCAACTTTCTCCTTGGAGGAAGAGTAATCTTTGGCACGAGTGGTAAGTGTGATGTCATTATTATTTGAATCACCATTACACATAAGTATGTAGGAGGTAGAGAAGGAAGAAGGTTGATCATGGATGACCAATTGAGCCTGTTGTTGAGAAGGTGTTGGCAGCCAATTTTCATTTTTATCCAGTCCTTATAAGCTGCCTACACCAGTGTTTTGCAACCCTTGATTTTCATCACAATCTTTGAATAAAACGACACTATTATTTCACGCATTTGCACACCTGCCTTTGTTCTTGTTTTCACAACTGCAAGCGTGAAAACTTTGATTTCGAAGTCACATTAAAATTGTCACTGGATTATTATGGTACTCTTGTCTATGTGTTCATTGCATTTCCAGTTTGATTATAGTCGCACAATTGGCAAGACTCCAAGATCCTTACTCATTTGGTATTCTTTAATTGTTAATATGATTTCATTTTTATAAGATTGTGATGATATTATAATGATTGTCATTGAGTCCTTAATACATTGGTGGTTTGATGTCCTATAGTCTTTCATCGATTTCCTTGACACATTGGTTTCATGAAAAAACATTTACGTTGTGGTTAGACCCTTAGTGTAATCATTTCATACAACACATATTTGATATGATCGAACCCTTGGTGTTGATTTCGAATCATTGTTTTGGTTTTAAAACTATGCAAACGCTATGCTTATGCGAATTTTTGGGTCGACTTACCACAAATTTCATTAATTGTGTGAATGGCATGGTTTTTAACATATGGAATAGTGATTTGAATCGCTATATGCGCCATCGGTTGTACATTGGGAAATGACTATTTTCCATGTGCTAATCTAGCTCCACCACCCTCTCACATTCGGGCATTAATGCCTCCCTCCTATCCCGGGTTACCTCTGTTAGTTTTCGGGTAAGCCTGTGAGCTTTTCGATCCCGCAAATGCCCTGTCCAAACCCTTTCCCGTTCACCCTGCTCACTATGTGCCTCCGTCTATGGCACCTGTGGTGCGCATAGAGCCAAATGGTAGCCAAACTCTGTTGTTATTCGATAATGCTCACAAAGATTTGGAAAATGGTGGTTGGTTGGTGTTTATCCAAAGGTTTGAGGGTTTCAACCTTTCGGTTGCCCAACAATTTTCCCTCACCTTCGACGGATATAGGGCTAAGGTCGGAGACGTACAACTCAAGCTAAATTAGGAATTCTTAAGCTCGGCTACGGGACTACCAGCTACAGGGAAAAGGTGGTTTAAAAATTCCAAAGTAGACGAGGTGTCGTGGCCTCTCTTATTCACATCAAGGAAGATTGTTTCCTGTGATAGAGGTATGCCTATCACTACCCTAAAACCCAGGTGGCACGATCTTTTAGTGATTGTTAAACAGTTTGTGACCTGTGAAGGTCGGTATGGCTTGGTATTTTTCTATCATCTTCGTTTATTGATGAATTTTATAGGCTACCCTCTGAATATGCCACATTATCTCTTGCGTATTATTTACAAAATTTCCAAAAGATTCAAGCGCGAGAAGGATGATAGCAGCCTTTTCCATCACTGCTTGATCAAATTTATTATCGTCCACCATTTGAGCCTTAGCGGTGACTGTTAACAAGCCTTCCTATCTAGGAATGGCTTTGCCACTCCCAAGTCTGTCCAATTTGACAAGGTTGTGGTTACGGAAACTTTGGTTGGGGAAACCGTGCCATTTCATATCCTTCTACCCCCTGTCAAACCCTTGGATTTCCCTGACATCGACCTACCCGATACCATAGCCAACCCATGTACTAAAGACAAGACTGAGGCCGTCAAGAAGCCTGTGAGGAAGAAAGGTAAGGGTGATGTTGGTGTCAATAGTAAGGAGAAGAAGAACGCCCGACGGATATTGAAATGTTCTAGGAACAAACCCAAGCCAAACGTTGACCAGAAGCCAATAGTGTTGACCGAGGACTCGGACTCCGATATTGAGCGTTTCCTAGCCGAAGAATATCCCTATTCTCATGGCCTATGCTCTATGGAAACCTATGACTATGTCTCCAACTTACCTCCATGCCTCAAGAATGATCCTAACTACCCGGGAATCAAGCTACACAAGGAAACCCCTGGTAACTTGAACAAACCCTCGCCCATGATGCCAAAGCCCGATCAACCACCATGTACCCAATGTAATGCTTGGCTAGAATGTTAATACACCGAAGTTCCCCTGTTGCAATCAAAGATCAAATCATTAGAGGAATGGGTGACAATGCTGGCGAAGGAGAACGACAGGCTACAAGCCAACGAGAAGAAACAAAAAACCATCGGTTCAATTGTCTTTAGAAATGTCGAAGCAGCAACGGACTTTGTCAATTCAAAATTATCATGACCAACTTGTTTTCTTACTACCCAGGTATGAATTTCAATATTAATTTTGTTTTATGAGTTGGTTTGAATTAATATAATCGATTGGATTTGCTTTCAATAGCTCTGTTTGTTTTGATAGATTCAAAATGATTATGTTACTTTTGTTTTACCAAAATGATTTCATTATGAATCATATACAGAAGATTTGTTTGCTAATCTCGAACACAGCTATGATTTGGTTAATGCGATTTTATTGTTCTCAGATTAGTATAAATGATTGGTTTGTTTTCAATTCTGTTTTTCCTTTGAAACAATTTTGCACGTTTGAATCAGGGTAGTCGATTGGTTTTACTTTCGATTAGTGTTGTTTGTTTTTAATAAATTCAAAACGATCCTGTTGACTTCGATTTACCATAAATGATTCTATTTCGTTTGAATAAATATTTTCATTTAGATCATGATTGCATTTGACCTATATAAGAGATTGGTTTGCTAAAATCATGTGACTATGTTTTGATTGATACGATTTTGCATAACGATTGTGTCGGCCCCAAACTGTTTCGATTCGTTCATGTTTGATTTAATTTGCAAACGATTGTTGCGTGCCTTGAATTAGCATAATTACTTGTATGAGTTGGATTGGTATCAAAGATATATTTGATACTGCTCTGTTAGTTTTTATTTTGAAAAACGATTATGTTAAGTTTAGAGTGACATATTTTGTCTCTATTGAATTCGTATGAAAGACTTGGCTAAATCGATTATAGTCTATTTTGAAATTGGTTCAAGAGATGATTTCGTTGGTTCCCCAACTGTCAGTCGATTTTGTCTGCTCCCAATTGGAAATAACAAACGTTTGACATTTTGCATGTATTCCTGTCACCATTCAGTTAAGAAACCACGATTTTGTTTGTTTCAATTCGCATACAAGTTTGGTTTGGTGTGGCATGAATGATTCGCTCTCTTTGGAATTAGTAATTAAAAATTTGGTTTAGTAAGTCGAATATAATTCTGTTAAGTTTTGGATTGATTTTAAAACGATTCTATCTTTAAATTAGACCAGCTACAGAATCGCAAGATTCTGTAGCTAGTCTTAAAATTTAGATTTTTGTTAATTTTATCAATAAAACATTATCTAAACTTATGTATTCTTGTCTACTTACAGGTACCTACGAATTTCATTGACAAATGGGACATGCTGTAGCAGTTTAGATATAGTTTTTAGTTGTTAGTCATAGGAAAAAATAGGGACTTGGGATATTATCCCCAGATTTTTTGTAAACTATTTTGATAATTCCCACAGGGATGTTTTACCCTGTGGTCTTTATAAACTCATTTATTTTTTGTAATGACCCATCACCATCATCATCACTGTTGGGAGAACCAGACTATGGATTTATAATGATACAGACTGGGATGAAAGTTGATGTTTTGTAACAACTTTAGCTTTCAATATATCAAACTTTTGTTTCAAGTTTTATTCATATCAGTTTGCAATCAGTTTTCGACTACTTTAGCTATCATGATTGATTGCATGTTGATGTGATTTGATTTATATGTTGTCCATATCTGATTTCTCTTATTTCTTTTTAGTACAACAATTACTCTATTTCAGTTTAATGAATAAAGGTTTATCTTCTTCATTAATTGAACTGTTCTGTACAAATATTTGCATACAGATTTATCTAAATGTGTTGATTTGTAAATTATAAGATTGTTGTATTTTTTTATGTCTTGTTTGTCCTATAATTTACATTTGAAGAGCACAACTGATTTCTGTTTACGAGAAGCTTGTGGATAATCTGGTGCAGGTTTCCTCCCACTGAACATCTAAATCAACTATTGGATACAGGACAAACCTAAAGCGTTACTTCAGGTCAGTTTGCTATTTGTTATTTAATAGTTAATTTATTAGTGTTATTTAAGTAGTTTAGATATATATATATATAGTTCAGATTTATAGTTAGGATTATTATTTAAATTGTTCAGCTTAGGTAGTTTTCAGTTTATTTCTTTCTCATAAAATCATAAAAATAAAAAAAACAATAGTTTTGTTGTCTTAGGACAGTTTACAAATGATTTTTGTGGGTTTTCATTTAAATCTGTAATCTGTAAATATTGTACATTTGTAGTTATATCTAATTCTGTTGATAATTGAACATTTGATTTCATAGGATTATTATTCTATATTATTAGACAATAGACTGTATATATATATATATATATATTAGATTCGTTTATTAGTTTGTTTTAATTATCGTTTTCATTTAGATTAGTTCCTTTAGTTAGTTTCTTTCATTTTACTAGGATTTAGATCGGCCAATGGAGTCGTTAAACCCGTCAGGGTGGATCATCCCAAACGGCTTGGGTTATTTAGACAACCCCGGACTGGATCCACTCTTCCATTTGGTGAGCGTTCATTTTCGCCCGTCAACAAATGGCGCTAGAAGGAGGTCCTGAAATTTATTAATGGCATGAGGCGGTCATAAGACTCCTCCACCACCTAATCGCTCACCTATAGTGACAAGAAATCATTCGAACGATAACATCCCCCCTAAAACAACAACCACATCAAATGACGATCCACGGATCACATTCGAACCAACAACCCCAAATCCTATAGGTGGTGACATACAAGAGATTGTCCGCCAATCTCATAAGAACACATAGTGCCCTAGCTCGTTTGAGGAAACCAAATCGACCTTTGGACCAACCTTTAGATTTCTCTGATATCAGAGAACAACTCAGAGGAACTAACCTCACTGTGAACCCTACAGATCCAATCCTCACTCCTGCTACAGGGGGATCTGGAATACCACCCTCACCACCTCCATCATCTCCTTCTTCTTTTGGAGAAGACTCCTCTGACGAAGGCAGTCCCCCTTCGCAGCCTTCCACACTGCCTACACCAATGGCCAACCAGAACAATCCTGCTAGACCTTGGCTTGACCAGGATGCAGTAGCCGTACCTGGGGCACAGCATCCCTTACCCAAACATCTGGAGAAGTGGCTTCCCAAGTTTGACCCTGACTTTAAACAGATCGTTGAAGATCACATTAAAAAGTTTATGTTAGCCATAAGACTCTGTAATGTCGAGCATGAAGACATAGTCTATAGGTTGTTCCCCTACACTTTTGCGGGCAATGCATCTACTTGGTACTTTTCCCAGCAACCCCATACCATCGTGTCTTGGGAAAAGTTTGAATCCTGCTTTTTGGAAAAGTTCGGAGATGATAAAACTCTAGAATTCCTAGCTATGGAGCATTCTAGCTTAAGAATGAACCCAAAAGAGAATATTAAAGACTTTAATCAAATATTCTTAACACTTAAGAACCGAATCCCTGCGGATTCCATGCTTGCCGAGAATCTTATCATAGCATACTATACTAAAGCCTTGCATCAAAGTATAGCCATTTGGGTAAAACGATCTAAGAAAGCCATGTTGTTAGAGGCCTTCGAAGAGGCCAGCCAGATTGAAAAAGACATCCTTAGTTTAAAAGACACTACTAGCAACGAAACAGAAACTAGTTCATCTTCCAAAAAGAAGATCGAAATCCTCCCTAGACCTGCTCAAAGTAAAGCACAACCTGAAAGCTCTGATTTAGAAAACTTAACTAAAGTCGTTCAAAAAATGTCAAATCAAGTTATAGATTTGAAAAGGACGGTCGAAGAAGCTTCTTCGAGCAAAGGGCCCTAGAAGCCCCCGTTCAGGAAACCTTTTCCCACCAATTGACCTAATCTGAATACTAAGGGCCTTAATCTAGAAAGTATGCAATTCGCCCTTCAAACAATTCTAGAAGCCCAGGATAACTTGATGCCTCCTAAGATTCCTGAGGAGGTAGTTGAACAAGAGACAATTCAAGAAGAAGAATCTTCTCCGAACATTTTTGGACACTTCTCAGATAGCATTTTTCAAGCTAACTTCGAGACAGTGCATCCCTATAATACTAGGAGTAAGACAACAAATAAACCTTCTTCCGAAAACACTATGACTTTGCCCCCAAAGCAATCTAAACCAGCTGAGACTAAACAGAGTCATGTAAACCCCAACTTAGATTATGATTTAGTTTAATATCTTAAAATTTTAAGGGCTAACATTTATGTTTATGAATTATTAAAATTTCCATTTCTGCTACAAAAAATGTTACAGAATATTGCAGAGAATAGCAAAAATGGTAATTCAAGTAGTAGCAAGGTTGTTCAGAAAAAAGTTCCTCAGAAGACTTCCACTAAGAATAATCCTGATCCTCATGATAAAGGAAGCCTTCCTGTAAATAATGTAAATAATGTAAATAATATGGATAAATTAGCTTTAGAAACTGCGAGTAAAAAACCACAAGCTACCACCCTTAGCACTCGCATAAATGTACCTCCATTTTTGTTAACTTTCAAAATCTTTAATAGAAATGTGCACAATTGTATGGTAGACTCAGGAGCATCTTCCAATGTGATGCCATGGTCTGTGTGTCAGAAGATTAACGCTGAATTCGAACCATCCACTTTAAAATCCATCCAACTTGATCGAACCAGTGTTAAAGTTGTAGGCGAATTAAGGAATGTGCTTATAAGATTAACGTCTAACCCCAAAGTTCATCAAGTCATTGATATTATTGTTGTGGATATTCTAGAAGTGTATGGTCTGTTTTTAAGCAGGGACTGGTCAGAGTAGCTACACGGCTATTTCGCGATAGATTGGTCTCACCTGTGGCTTCCAGAGAACGACAAGCCCAACAAAATCAAGGTAAATCATGAACGCTACCTTAAGTTCACGGTCACATATTTGAATGATCCCAATGAACCATTTACACATTCTGCCAATTCACCCGAAATACAAGGGATGGATACCTTTTTTGGCAATTTCATGGCTGAGACTTCAGTTATCACCAATCCAGATCAACAGTCCGAGATTGTAGCATATGTGCAGCCAACAACTTCTACACAATGGTCTCATGCACCCGATAAAAATCAAATTTTGTCTCTTTACTTTGACGGGTCAAAGTCCAAAGAAGGAGTTGGTGCAGGTTGTGTTATTATTGATCCCTCAGGTAACAAAACCCCGATTACATGTAGGTTAGAATTTGAATGTACTAATAACACAACAGAATATGAGGCTTTACTGCAAGGTCTCAGAAAAGCTTTAGATATGAACATTCAAAATTTGGTTGTCTTTGGCGATTCCGAAATAGTGGTTAGACAAGTAAGAGATTCTATCCACTGTTTGTCTCCACATCTTAAAAGCTACCAATCCGAGGTATGGAATTTAATGAATAAATTTTCTTCTTTCAATATAAATTCTATTCCTAGATTAAATAATTATGAAGTTGATCTATTAGCTAATGTAGCTTCCAAACTCTTTCCTGTAGAAGGCTTGTCCCTAGACGCATTCTCTGTCGAACTGTTGTTCCGGCCATTCGTCCCTGACAACATCACGAATTGGAGAGTCTTCAACGATGATCAACAGATTATTAGCTTCCTGCATATGGAGAAAACTTTTCAAGGCACGGTGATCGACGAATGCACTCACGACGACAATTTGCGCGATTTCACGGTAATACCAGATCCGAGAACTCCTGAATCTTTATCGGACATGGTAAATTCGATCCCTAAATCTATAGTTAGATTAGATAAATTTTACGATCTTCAAGATAAATTCAAAAAATCGGTCAACTGTAAAACCAATAGTTCCTCTTTATCATATGAAAAAGTGAACTTAGGAACTAATGACAATCCGCAGTGAATTAATTTAGGGGTTGGGTGTTCTCAACAAGAAAAAGCTGCATTTATTAAATTGTTCAAAGAATTTAAAGATGTTTTTGTGTGGACATATGATGACCTTAAAACTTTCGACCCTAACATCATACAACACGTCATTCCAATGAAACCCCAAACCTTACCCTTTCAACAAAAATTAAGAAAAATGCACCCTAAGCTCGAACCGACCGTCAAAAAAGAATTAAATAAACTCCTGAATGCTAAGATAATTTTCCCAGTTAGGCACACTCAATGGGTTTCTAACCTTGTCCCTGTTCAGAAGAAAAGTGGGAAATTCGACTTTGCGTCGATTTCCGAAACCTTAATAAAGCATCTGATAAAGACAACTACCCTGTCCCACCCATGGAACAGATCCTTCAACAAGTATCTGGTTCTGAAAGACTATCCTTATTGGATGGTTTTTCGGGGTACAACCAAGTCTTGATGTCTCCTCCAGACCAACTTAAAAATACCTTCCGCACTTCATGGGGCACCTACGCTTATCGAAAAATGCCCTTTGGACTGATTAATGTCAGTGCCACTTTCTAGAGAGCGATGGACATCGCTTTCCAAGGCTTAATCAATCAATCCGTCATAGTTTACTTAGATGATGTTACTGTATTTTCAAAAAACAAAACCGATCATATAGCTCATTTGAGAATCGTCCTACAGCGATGTCGTAAATACGACATTTCCTTAAATCTTAAAAAATCTATATTCGCAGTAGAACAAGGTAAACTCTTGGGATTTATTGTGTCAAACAAAGGAATGATTATCGACCCCGAAAGGACTCAGGTCATCTCGAAACTTCCCCCTCCTACATCCAAATATTCTATGCAGTCTTTCTTAGGCCAGATAAACTTCGTGAGGAGATTCATCCCCAGTTTCTCCGAAATGGTCAGACCTTTACAGAATTTAATTAAGAAAGACGCATAATATCATTGGGGACCCTTAGAAAATCAAGCGTTCAATTCAATAAAAAAGGCCATAATAGACGCTCCTTCTCTCATGAGCCCTGACTTTTCCCAAGACTTCACGCTCTACACTTTTTCTTCTGACCGTTCCTACGCTTCCGTCCTAACTCAAAAGAACGTTGAAAACAATGAAGTACTCGTTACCTTTATGAGCTCTTCTTTCTAAGGCGCGGAACTTAATTACCCAGCGGTAGATCAGCAAGCCTACATTGTTTTCAAAGCAGTCAAGCACTTCCGGTCTTATCTTTTGAAATCTAGGATAAAATTTATTGTCCCTTATCCAGCCATCAAGAACCTGTTAGTGCAGAAAGAACTAGGTGAAAAAAGGGCTAACTGGGTTACCTCCTTACAAGAGTACTACATAGAAATTACCCCAGCTCAGATAGTGAGAGGCAAAGGGTTATGCAAGTTAGTTGTTGATTCAACAGCAGGACAGCAGCAAGAAAACGATATGTCAAACCTAGGACAACACAATCAAAATGTAATATGTTGTGCACAAAACTCTGTCAGTCCCTGGTATGATGATATAAAATTATGTCTTGAACATGGGTCAGCCCCCCGTCACCTGGATCCCACTAAAAGAAGAGCGTTGAGATTAAATTATGCCTCCTTTCATTTGGTTAATGGTATTTTGTTTCATCAAAATTTTGATGGCGTACTGATGCACTGTCTTGAGAAAGATGAAGCAGAAAAAGTCTTACTAGAGTTGCATGCAGGAGAAGCTGGTGGGAATTTTGGTGGTGACACTACTGCCCATAAATTTTTGAGAGTCGGTTATTACTAGCCTACACTTTTTAGAGACGCCCATGCCTTGTGCCGTAAATGTATTATTTGTCAAAAAGCATCAGGGCAATTACAGAAACCAGCCTTTCCTTTACAGCCTATTTCAGTAGACTCCCCTTTTCAGCAGTGGGGCATTGATATTATAGGTCCAATCAACCCGCCATCCTCACAGTAGCACAAGTTTATCATAAAAGCCACAGATTATTTCACCAGGTGGTCTGAAGTTGTCGCATTAAGAACTGTGAATACCAGTCAGGTAATTGCCTTTTTAAATTCGAATATTATCACTCGTTTTGGTATCCCTGATTGTTTAGTATTCGATAACGCTTCTTACTTTTCGTCTCTTGAGATGAGCTAGTTCACTTTAGAAAAAGGAATTAAATTGAAGTATTTTTCTAGTTATTACCCCCAGGGAAATGGATTGGCAGAATCAACAAATAAGAATCTGATTAAAATCATCAAGAGAACGGTATCTGAGAATCACAAAAACTAGCACAATGCACTGTTAAACGCAATTTGGGCTGATAGGGTAACAACAAAAACTGTTGTAGGTAACTCTCCCTTCTTTCTTGTTTATGGCAGAGAAGCAATTCTGCCACCACACATTCTTCTTCCCTCATTACAGCTATCGCAGAAAATACAAGAAGAAGACTGTCCCCCTTTGGAAAACCGAATTAACGCTTTAATGAAACTAGAAGAGGTAAGAGCTCTAGCTAAAGGTAAGTTAGACCAACATCAACTAGTAGTCAAAAGCTGGTTTGATTCCAACTCTGCCTCTGATAGGAACTTCAAAGTAGGTGATCTCATCTTGAAATGGGACAAACCACATGAGGGAAAGGGAGAGGACACGAAATTTCAGNGGACCGTTTTTAATTACTGATAAATTGGGTCCCAGCTCTTTCCGATTGCAGAATCTAGAGGGGTAGCCTGACACCTATCCGGTGAATGGCCAAGCTCTGAAAAGATATTTCACTTGAGGACAACTCTTTGTATCCTATGTACATATTTTTCTTTTGTTTTCTTTTCTTTTACGGTTTCGGTTTTGATTTTTCTTCTTGTACTTATCGGTTTGTATTTTTGGAAATACACATACCTAAATTTTGGAACTATTCAGACAAGGCAAACATAAAATCCTTTCACTAAAATGACTGCTAAAAAAATTGTATAAACATCAATTATACACCTCTGAAATTTACATATGTGTTGAGCAAAGACTGTTGTTTGAAAGAAGTCAACTGATTTCAATCTATGAGTAAAGCCTGTCACGATCATCTATTATCTTTTTACGCTGTCCCTGTTCCTAAAAGGAACATCTTAGAAGATGTCTCCCTGCCTCAAAAATTTGGTTCTGTAAAGAAACCATCTTTGGATCTTAATGAAGGACAGTTCTAAAAAATTCCGTTGAGGTCTGTAAAAACTGTGTTAAAATATCGTAATTTTCTGCGTCACCCCGCTCGATTATAAATCTTTAAAAAACAAAGTAAAAGAGCTATGGGAAATTCTTGTAAACCCACCGGGATGCTGAACAGGTCTGCTGGCAGCGGGTAAATGCATGCATGACACCAAGACAACTTCGTCGGGGTACTAAACAGGCCTGCTGGCAGCGAAGCAATGTCGGGTATATGAAAATTTGCAAATATGAAACCTCTTGACCTTAAAATGTCCTTTATTCTGATCTAGAACTTCTTGGTAGGATACGGATATTAGAGTGGGTTAAATGACAACCATGTCGAGGCTATGGATGCCTACTAGCAGCAGTGGCTTTGTCAACAGTATTGGAGATTTTATCTTTAATATCGCAAATCGCTTGTCTTAAGACTGCTATCAGTTTTCATCCTTTAAACACTGCTAGAATATTTGATTAATAATGATTTTGAGACAATTTTCTGGTTGTTTTTGAGTTTGAATTATTCTTGTTATCCTAATCTGAATTTGTTCTTTTGGAAGAGATAATTGCTTCTACCAGTGCATCGCCATTGTTGGCAGCCAATTTGCATTTTTATCCGGTCCTTATAAGCTGCCTACACCAGTGTTTTGCAACCCTTGATTTTCATCGCAATCTTTGAATAAAACGACACTATTATTTCACACATTTGCGCACCTGCCTTTGTTCTTGTTTTCATGAATACAAGCGTGAAAACTTTGATTTCGAAGTCACATTAAAATCGTCACTGGATTATTATGGTACTCTTGTCTATGCGTTCATTGCATTTCCAATTTGATTATAGTCGCACAGCTGGCAAGACTCCAAGATCCTTATTCATTTGGTATTCTTTAATTGTTAATATGATTTCATTTTTCTAAGATTGTGATGATATTATAATGACTGTCATTGAGTCCTTAATACATTGGTGGTTTGATGTTCTATAGTCTTTCATCGATTTCCTTGACACATTGGTTTCATGAAAACACATTTATGTTGTGGTTAGACCCTTGGTGTAATCATTTCATACAACACATATTTGATATCATAGAACCCTTGGTGTTGATTTCGAATCATTGTTTTGGTTTTAAAACTATGCAAACGCTATGCTTATGCGAATTTTTGGGTCGACTTACCATAGATTTCATTAATTGTGTGAATGGCATGGTTTTTAACATATGCAATAATGATTTGAATTGCTATATGCGCCGTCAGTTGTACATTGGGAAATGACTGTTTTGCATGGACTAATATAGCTCCACCACCCTCGCACATTCTGGCATTAATGCCTCCCTCCTATCCCGGGTTACCTCTGTTAGTTTTTGGGTAAGCCTGTGAGCTTTTCGATCTCGTGAATTCCCTGTCCAAACCCTTTCCCGTTCACCCTGCTCACTGTGTGCCTTTGTCTATGGAACCTGTGGTGTGCATAGAGCCAAATGGTAGCCAAACTCTGTTGCTATTCGATCATGCTCGCAAAGATTTGGAAAATGGTGGCTGACTAGTGTTTATCCAAAGGTTTGAGGGTTTCAACCTTTCGGTTGCCCAACAATTCACCCTCACCTTCGACGGATGCAAAGCTAAGGTCGGAGACGTACAACTCGAGCTAAATGGGGAATTCTTAAGCTCGACTACGGGACTACCAGCTACAGGGAAAAGGTGGTTTAAAAATTCCAAAGTAGACGAGGTGTCATGGCCGCTCTTATTCACATCAAGGAAGATTGTTTCCTATGATAGAGGTATGCCTATCACTACATTCAAACCCAGGTGGCACGATCTTTTAGCGATTGTTAAACAGTTTGTGACCTGTGAAGGTCGGTATGGCTTGGTATTTATGTATCATCTTCTTTTATTGATGAATTTTATAGGCTACCCTTTGAATATGCCATATTATCTCTTGCGTAGAATTTACAAAATGTCCAAAAGATTCAAGCGTGAGAAGGCTGATAGCAGCCTTTTCCATCACTGCTTGATCAAAGTTATTATCGTCCACCATTTGAGCCTTAGCGGTGACTGTTGGCAAGCCTTCCTATCTAGGAATGGCTTTTCCACTCCCGAGTTTGTCCAAGTTGACAAGGTTGTGGTTATGGAAACTTTGGTTGGGCCAACTGTGTCATTCCATATCCTTCTACCCCCTATCAAACCCTTGGATTGCCCTGACATCGACCTACCCAATACCATAGCCAACCCGTGTACTAAAGAAAAGACTGAGGTTGTCAAGAAGCTGCGAGGAAGAAAGGTAAGGGTGATGTTGGTGTCAACAGTAAGGGGAAGAAGAACGCCCGATGGATATCGAGATGTGCTAGGAACAAACCCAAGACAAACGTTGACCATAAGCCAATAGTGTTGAGCAAGGACTCGGACTCCGATATTGAGTGTTTCCTAGCCGAAGAATATCCCTATTCTCATGGCCTATGCTCTATGGAAACCTATGACTATGTCTCCAACTTACCTCCATGCCTCAAGAACGATCCTAACTACCCGGGAATCAAGTTGCACAAGGAAACCCCTGGTAACTTGAACAAACCGTCGCTCGTGATGCCAAAGCTCGATTAACCACCATGTACCCAATGCAATTCTTGGATAGAATGTTATTACACCGAAGTTCCCCTGTTGCAATCAAATATCAAATCGTTAGAGGAACGGGTGACAGTGCTGGCAAAGGAGAACGACAGGCTACAAGCCAATGAGAAGAAACAAAAAACCACCGGTTCAATTGTCTTCAGAAATGTCGAAGCAGCAACGGCCTTTGTCAATTCAAAATTATCATGACCAACTTGTTTTATTACTGCCCAGGTATGAATTTCAATATTAATTTTGTTTTATGAGTTGGTTTGAATTAATATAATCGATTGGATTTGCTTTCAATAGCTCTGTTCGTTTTGATAGATTCAAAATGATTCTGTTACTTTTGTTTTACCAAAATGATTTCATTATGAATCATATACAGAAGATTTGTTTGCTAATCTTGGACACAGCTATGATTTGGTTAATGCGATTTTATTGTTCTCAAATTAGTATAAACAATTGGTTTGTTTTCAATTCTGTTTTTCCTTTGAAACAATTTTGCACGTTTGAATCAAGGTAGTCGATTGGTTTTACTTTCGATTAGTGCTGTTTGTTTTTAATAAATTCAAAATGATCCTGTTGACTTCGATTTACCAGAAACGATTCTGTTTCGTTTGAATAAATATTTTCATTTAGATCATGATTGTATTCGACCTGTATAAGAGATTGGTTTGCTAAAATCATGTGACTATGTTTTGATTGATACAATTTTGCATAACGATTGTGTTGGCCCCAAACTGTTTCGATTCATTCCTGTTTGATTTAATTTGCAAACGATTGTTGCGTGCCTTGAATTAGCATAATTACTTGTATGATTTGGATTGGTATCAAAGATAGATTTGATACTGCTCTGTTAGTTTTGATTTTGAAAAATGATTATATTAAGTTCAGATTGACATATTTTGTCTCGATTGAATTCGTATGAAAGACTTGGCTAAATTGATTATAGTCTGTTTTGAAATTGGTTCAAGAGATGATTTCATTGGTTCCCCAACTGTCAGTCGATTCTGTCTGCTCCCAATTGGTAATAACAAACGTTTGACATTTTGCATGTATTCCTGTCACCATTCAGTTAAGAAACCACAATTTCATTTGTTTCAATTCGCATACAAGTTTGGTTTGGTGTGGCATGAATGATTCGCTCTGTTTGGAATTAGTAACTAAAAATTTGGTTTAGTAAGTCGAATATAATTCTGCTAAGTTTTGGATTGATTTTAAAACGATTCTATCTTTAAATTAGACCAACTACAGAATCGCAAGATTCTGTAGCTAGTCTTAAAATTTAGATTTTTGTTAATTTTATCAATAAAACATTATCTAAACTTATGTATTCTTGTCTACTTACAGGTACCTACGAATTTCATTGACAAATGGGACATGTTGTAGCAGTTTAGATATAGTTTTCAGTTGTTAGTCATAGGCAAAAATAGGGACTTGGGATATTATCCCCAGATTTTTTGTAAACTGTTTTGATAATTCCCACAGGGATGCTTTACCCTGTGGTCTTTATAAACTCATTTATTTTTTGTAATTACCCATCACCATCATCATCACTGTTGGGAGAACCAGACTATGGATTTATAATGATACAGACTGGGATTAAAGTTGATGTTTTGTAACATCTTTAGCTTTCAATATATAAAACTTTTGTTTCAAGTTTTATTCATATCAGTTTGCAATCAGTTATCGACTACTTTAGCTATCATATTCATTGCATGTTGATGTGATTTGATTTATATGTTGTCCATATCTGATGTCTCTTATTTATTTTTAGTACAGCAATTACTCTATTTCAGTTTAATGAATAAAGGTTTATCTTCTTCATTAATTAAACTGTTCTGTACAAATCTTTGCATACAGATTTATCTAAATGTGTTGATTTGTAAATTATAAGATTGTTGTAATTTTTTTATGTCTTATTTGTCCTGTCATTTACATTTGAAGATAACAACTGCTCTATGTTTACGAGAAGCTTGTGGATAATTTGGTGCGGGTTTCCTCCCACTGAATAGCTAAATCAACTATTGGATACAGGACAAACCTGAAGCGTTACTTCAGGTCAGTTTGTT
>SNQJ01S0173383.1:1723-20344 GCA_010110895.2 Picea sitchensis | reverse complement strand
ATTCATGGATATTTCATCCTTCATTTAATTGAATTAGTAAGTGCTAGCCAACCATTAGGTGTGCAAGTATCCCAACCATCATTGTCACTGTTATATTATTTTCAATTTATGCAAGTGTGATTCCATTTGGGTACTAGGGATGTCACAAGTGGTATCAAAGCTTCAATCAAGCTCTGTTGGTGTTTTTTTGTTAGTTCTTAAAAATAAAAGAGAGAAGAAAATGACAATCGATTACTATCATTTCACAGATCAGGGTTGAGTTTCAAGAGCACTTCCATATCTTTATCAATGAAAAGAGAGAGACATTCTAGCTACAATTGAAGGGAAAAGGGTATGTAGATTCCATAAACCTAGAATATTATGGAATCCGCATACCCTTTTACATAGAATATACTAATTAGATCCAAAAACGAAAGACATAAAATATGGTACTACACATATAATATATTATCAAGAAAAAAACAAGCTACATGAAATTTTGACATTCGAACAAAAATTTACAAGTTAAATGAGTACATCAATAAAAAAAAATACTAACCTTGCAAGTTCAAAATCCGAGCTATGTAGATCGAGAATTGGATTTGTTCAACCGGTGGGTGATGGAAAAAATAAACAGCTCAAACAAAAGCCACAAACAGTGTCACAACTATAGCAATTGTGTCACAAAGTCTCTTAAAGTCAGGTATATATAGACCAACTAGTCAACTAGTTGTTAACACCGACCAATGAGATAGGAAAAAATTTCATGGAAATAACGAAGAAAATCTCGACCAAGTTAAAAAACCTATTCGTGGCTATATTGACGAACTTTCGTGGCTATATCAACGAACTTTCATGGCAATATCGATGAAAATCCTGCCCTATTTAAAGAAAACATGAAAATAATGGAAACGTGGAAAAATTTCATGGAATAATCCGCCCATATGTAGTAGTGGGTAGACAAGAAATAGGTGAAATATGGTTCGCTTCATCAGGTTGATCATAAGTCATAGGTTCTACAATCAATGGACTAGTTGAAACAAAATACGTCAGACTAGTCAACTTAGTGATCCAAAATGGATCCAGATCGATGAATGGGTGTAAGAATTAGTATTTGTAATACTAAATTGACAATTAATGAAGGTCAATAAACTATGTAAGCAATGTAAATTTGAAAATTCTAATAGGACAAAAATGAGAACATGAGAGGAAAATGCATAATTACATGTAATTTAATAATTGACTAAGGAGAGATGACTGAGGTAAGGGAAACAAAGGGTCAAGACTGCTGGTCTTCCCCCTACGCCCCAACTCTCCCTATTTCTTCCCTCACTCTCATTTGCAGAGGGTCTTTTGGCCAAGAGAGGAAGAGGCATCGAAGTCATGAATGCGTTGTAAACTAGAGTTTTCCATAATGAAAAAACTGAGCCCTATTCAAAGTTGGTTTTTCCCGTTTGGGTTTCCAGTGCAAAAATTCCGAGTTCATTAGTGATTGGTTGTGTTTGATTTCATATATTGAGCATTCGTTTGTTATTTACTTCCATTTTGAGATGAGATGTGGATTCCTATGTGTTTTAAATTAATGAGTGTAATTGAAATCCTAACAGAAATGAAGAACCACAATCACTCTCAAATTCCCATCGTTCATTTCCCCGTTGAATTCGAAGACCAATGGATATTAAAAAAATTATTTGTTGATCAAATACATTGCCCAAGAATTTAAATTAATTTCTAAGACATTTTTATCTACATGGACTATAATTCTTGCTTCCTGGGCAGTTGAATTCTTCGTTGGTTGATTAACTTCACTTTCTAGTTGATTCAACTCCCTCTGGTCGACTTGAATATTGTTGGGTCGAGTTATTCAGTGTTGGGGCATTTAAATTACTTGCCAGGTTGAATTTAAAGTTGTTGTGGCGTATGAACATTCCCATAGGTCGTATGTATTACTTTTGGGTGAATTCCTCCCTCACCCAGTTGTAATTTATTGCCTAGAGAAATTATTCATTTCCTTGGGTCGATTGGACATCATCCTAGTCGAATTTATTTTGTTGACTCAAGTGTTTACCTCTGTGGTTGACTTGGTTTCTTGGCTAAGTCAATTTTCATTTCTAGTTGACTTTCCTTCACCTAGTTGACTCAACTCCTTTGTTGAAGTTGAATTTAATTTACCTAGTCGACTCATTAGCCGATTTGACTTCCGACGGGTCAGATTATCTTATTATGGTTCGAATTGACTCATGCATGGTCAAATTTATTTTCTTGGGTGTTCTTAAACAATGTTGATTGAATTCCTCCTTGCTTGGGCATGTTTGGATGATGTCGATCGAATTTAGAATTTGTTGGGAGTGTTTATAATTTGTTGAGCAAATTAGAAGCTGTCGGTCGAACTTAGAACTTATTGTGCGCAATTTTAAGTTGTTGGGCATATTTAATAATTGTTGGGAGAATTACTACATGCCTGGGTGTATGTAGAAGTTACTGGACGAATTTAGAAGTTGTCGAACATTTCTAAAGTTTTCTTGGGCGTTTTTAGATGGTGTGAGTTTCTCAATTCGTCCTTCAAGCATTAATTTTCACTATTGGTTATCCAATTCGACCTCTGATCATTTCTCTCCTCTACTAGTTGACCCAACTTGTCCATTGAGTATTTTTCTTCACTGTTGGTCAGTTCATTCCATTGGGCTGTTTTTCCCCTTATTTTGTTAATGTTTATGCCATTATTATAGTTCTTTGCATTTCAATAGATAAGAGCATCATAAGAACAAGATCACTGAGAAATACACATTCACAAGAGACACAACATTTATCCTGGGAAACCCTCTAGGGGAAGAAAACCCACATTTATCCTCGAAACCCTAGGGAAGAAAACCCAACAAAACTTCCTTATAATAAATAACTTATACAATGTTCAAGATATAACTCAAACCAATACAGAAGTCCTCCCCAAGAGATGCTCTTCTACTCTTCTTCTCCTCTCTCCAACTTGTAATTGCAGCCTTGCCTCATAAGAGAACAAATGAGCAAGTGAGTTAGGTGTTAGAAGTGAGGCTTAGCCTCTTATTTATATCAACAACCGCATCGCAGGAAGGGTCACACCGCGTATCGACTTCATCACTGGGTGGGTAAACTCCACCTTTTAATTAATTTCCGTCTTCCATTATAACCTTAGGGCCGACTTCTTATTCTCGCCAAGACTTTGTAATTGTCCGACAACTAATCCGCGAAAAGGGACGGTCTCATATTAATTATCACATGATTAATCCTCAATGGGGATTAATACAATAACACACACATTAATGACATGATTAATCCACAATGGGATTTAATCCTACAATAAAATAATAATAAGAATGCTCTTCAATTACATTATTTCAACACTCTTAACAAGAAGGGTATCTTCATCAAAGACGTGAGAGAGGCCTCAGATCATCGTAAGTATCCGAGGATGATCGCCAATATCATCTTTGAACCATTGTCTAGCACATTTACGAAGCCATCCGAAGTTTTCTTCATCGCCAACATCATCATTCTCAAAAGAATGCTATCATCATCCGCATCAAATATGTATCGCGAAAATGATACCTCATTACAAAGACTAGGGTCGCCGCCATCACGCATCACACCAGCTCAATGTCACAACGGTTAAGCCGGTAGCTCAGCGTCACCACATCTTGCTTTACGCTTAACAACTAGGTCGGCAAGTATCATCATCATCTCGCCACGCCTAACAACTAGGTCGCTTTGGTGGAATCACAACATCATGCTTTAAGTCTAACAACCAGGGCAAGCATGAACACATCATCTTGTTTTACGCCTAACAATGAGGTCGGGCAAAGGAACACATCAACATCTCAATTTTACGCCTAACAACGAGGTCGGGTTTAGGAATCACAACATCAGCGCTTTACCGCCTAAATAACCAGGGTCAAAGAATGACTCATCTTGATTTCACGCCTAACCAGGGTCGGCAAGAAACACATCAACATATCGCTTTACGCCTAACACCCAGGTCGAAGTGAGGAATCACAACATCACGCTTTACATCTAACAACTAGGTCTAAGCATAACTCATCTTTCACGCCTAACAACTAGATCGGCATGACTCATCTGTTTACATCTAACAACTAGGTCGGCAAGGGGAATCAACGATGTTATGCTTTACAACTAACAACTAGGCCAGAAGCAAAACTCATCTTGCTTTAAGTCTAAAAAAGAGGTCGGGCAAGGATCACAATAACATCATTCTTTACGCCTAACAACGCAGGTTAGAAGCATGAATCATCTTGCTTTTACGTCTAACAGGCTCTAAGAAAGGGGATCACATCTATTATCATGTTTACGCTCAACAACGACAGGTCGAAGCATGACTCATCTTGCTTTACCGCCAACAACGAGGTTAGAAGAAAGAAATACATATACTCCCCTTTCGTGGAAGGTCCTTTCTGGACAATACCAAGCTTATCTTGAAAGTGTTCAAACTTACACGAGATAGAGGCTTAGTCATCACATCAAAGAACCCTGCTCATCCTGCGGCTAACATAATGTAGTTTTATGGCTCCTCTCTATACCATGTCGTGGATGAAATGATAGCCAATCTCTATGTGCTTCTACCTGTCGCGGAACATGTGATTCTCCCTCGCCATTTTAATACAATCCCTTTGATTGTCAAGCATAGAATCGGTTGCTCTATCTCCAATCAAATAGGTTCCGGTTTCGAAGAATCTCGGTTTCATATAGCTTCTTCGCTAACCAGCGTAACATGCGACAATGTACCGCTCACCGTATCAGAGAAATATCGATTTCTTCCTACTCGGCCATGAGATCATAGTTGATCCCAAACTCAAACAACATCCCGAAGTGCTTTTCACGTACAACGCTTCCTTCCCAATCAGATCGTAAGTATATCCACTCGCTGTGAAGTCATGATCTCCATCATAGATGAGACTATAATCCATTGTACCTTAAGGTACCTCATCACATGTTTTGTAACCACTAAATGAACACGTCTTGGCGTTCTTACCATAAACTAACTCAAGGTGTTCAATGAAAAACATATGTCCGGGTCCGGTGTTCTAGTACAATCCAATAACTGCCCGCATGCAGTGGCAATTCATCAACTTGATGAAGTATCTAATTAACAACTTCACTTTGCTTCTCCATGGGTGTATTCATGGACTTTGCATTCTCCTAGCATGTCAATCTCTTTAAGATTTCGACCGTACTGTTAAGGAAGATTCTTCCAGACCTCGGCCATACCCTCAAGACCTAAGAAGTAATGCATTAGGCCAAGGTCTTTCATTTCAAATTCAGCGTAAGCCCTCGCTACATTCAACATGAGATTTTCTTCTCCACTAAGAATAAGTCATCCACATATAGTAATAGTATTACGGGTTCATTCTCCATGATCTTGAAGTAGTGACGGAATCGCTACTCTTGGTAAAAGCCCAAGCTCGTCAAGAACCGGTTTATGACGTACATACCAAGTTCTTGGAGCTTGCTTCAATCCAGATAAGGCTTTCTTCAATCTACTGACATGAGACTTCCTGTCTCAACCTCAAATCCTTGGGTTGCTCTATATACACTTCCTTCAATGACACCATCTAAAAGTCAGCTCTCACATCCATCCGGGTGTAGCTCTCCATTTCATCTCGTTAGCATTTTTCATAAATGGTTCGGATCAAGTGTATTCCGCCACGAATGTCTCTTCATAACGATTCCTTCCTTCAAAAAGACACAAGCTTACAAATCTTGCTTTATATTTCTCAATACTTCCTCCATCAACAACATGTTTTATCTTGAAGAGCCATTTGATGATGCTCACATCTCTACTCCCTTTGGTCTCGGGAACAATTTCCCATACATCATTCTTTATTATGGATTGGTATTCCTATCATGGAATCTCATTTCCATTCCTTTTCTGGATGGCCTCTTCAACATGTAGGTTCCTCATCAAGTAGATTGCACATCAAAAGCCGTGTAACTGGAGAATGGTTTTTGCTGGGTCTCTTTCACCTATCTTGTGGTTCCTTCTGGAACACCATACTTCTCTCTCCATCTTGAATAAGCTCTCTCTTGCCCAAGCAGTTTTTATTTTATGGGAGAAGGTCATTTGAGAGGCCTCTGAACTTCGGTGGATATCAAGGATCTTTAGAGTTCTCTGCCGTGTAGTTATGACTTCATAGGTTCTCGCAGTACCGTGGGAACTTCCTCACCGTGGACTGTCGCCCCGGATTTCCATGTGTTCCTCTTCATACCTCTCTTCATGCTAGAATCTTCTTGATTTCTTAAGTGAAACTTATTCATCAAAGGTCATGTCACTACCGACCTCAATATGCGGTGTTGACCTGGTATGTAGATTCTCAAGGCCTCGGATACCCTTGGCCAATATCCCACAAATACTCCCTTCTTCCCTGAAGGGTCCACCACCCTTTCAAGATATGAATAAACACCTGACAACCAAATATTTTAGATGGGCTTCTACCTTTGGCTTTCCGCTGAACATCTCTTCTTCAAGTGTCTCGTTTCTCCAAGTGCACTATGGGGCAAATCTGCTATGTTCATTGCTTTTGCCCATAAGGGAAGGTCTGACCTCACAGCCCAAGATGGTTCTGTTTCTTCCGCTCAAATTTTACACCGCTTTGAGATCTTGATCCCAACATCTAAGTGCAGTAGTTCACAAATTCCTTTGAGGTATATTTTCCTCCATTATCTAAACTGAAAATTTACCCTCTCACAGAAGGGTTCTCTTTATCAAGGCGCTTTGAATTCCTGATCTTGTTGAACACTCTAAATATATCTAGGTCTTTATGAGAATAATCATTAATGAATGCATATAGTATATACACCATTAATGGAGGATGATGGCATTGGCCACATACATATGAATGAATGAGTTCTAGAAATCCTTCTGCTTTGCTATCCCTCTTCTGGAACGTGGTTCTTGATGTTCTTCCTTTGCGCACATCCATTGTATATGCCTTCCTAATCAACATTGAGTTCCAATAAACCCGTGGACAACTTCTTTGCATATGTATGGTAGCTTTGTAGTTGATGTGTGAGCTAATCTTCTAGAGTTCACATGGATTCTTTCAATAGCATGGGTCATGGCGCCTCGAAAGTGACCCACCTTCTTCTTTCCACTGATGATTGCTTCATTTATGATTTCTTCTTTAGCACGTTGCCTTCTACAATCTTCGCTATAGCTTCCCATGTGACTTGGAGCAAGGTCAACAATACAACAAGCAAGAATAATATCCTTCTTGATAATATAAAGCAAAAATCATGAACAATCATCACAAGATCTCCTTTAGAGCTTATTACTTATAATTCTAGCAAAGATTAAAGGTAAGGAATAATACGAAATGAGGTCAACAATATCATCGTGTTGTGATCAAACATCCCTCCAAGGCAACTTGGAACCAACACACGATATTCTTCCAAGAGGAGTTGTTAGTTGCATCAAGGAAAGCATTTTCTTCTATATGCTAACATGCTATCAAGTATAATACTTCACGACGATTGCTATCTTCAACTAAAGTTATTATCTTGTCTTCGCGTACATTTGAATCTTTGATTAATCAAACCTAGAGCCTTGTCCTCAAGAGGAGTGCTTGCTTTTCTTCCGTGTCTCCTTCACTCAAGTGACAAGTGCTTTCTTCAACCCTGGCTCTATTGTACTCAAGACAATATGCTATCTTGACAAAAGGTTAGGTTAGAGGATAAGCTCTATGATCAACTTTAATCCTTTTAATAATAATATGATCAAGTCATGCAACACCGGGACAAGATAATTTCATAACAAATAGATGCATATTAGAATAATCACACCTCGGGTGCATCATTCATTCCTTTGAATGTGTTGATCTTGAGATCCTTCTCGGATCTATGGCAAAAGATCCCTCTCCCACAAATACTCTTTAGGGTTTAAACCATTAACCATATGTGAGTAAATACATCGGATAGCATTTGCGTAGTGGTTCCATCCGTAACAAATTTAATCATTACTAAAAAACTTCAAGAGTGGTTGCAATTGGTTCTACGGCTACAACCGCATCAGTAATCGAACCTAACCGCATTAGGTAATCGCGAATCCAACAGTAATCGCGAACTTAGGGTTTTTATGAGGAACCCCTAATTTTCAAACTTTGAGTTTTGAAAATCTGATCCAGGGATAGATGCGCTAAGCTGAGGAGAGTTAATGGGTGTAGTCGGAATTTCGAATCCAACTTTTACCCCCTCAAACTTGATCTCAGGATTTCTGGACTGGTGCTTCAAGTTTTATGGTACTTCTGGTGCTCTGGTACTCTGGTTTTCTAGTACTTGTGAAACTAGGGTTTCACCTCTTTCCGGTAGAGGATCTTAGCCATCGAAATGTGCCCTATGCCAAAATGATCCTTGGGGAGGGCACAACTTTCTACGAGGTTAGGGAGCTAAAACATCACCTTTGCAAAACCCTATTTTTTGGCATGGTAACGTTGACGTTTTTCCTCTTGCAAAAATTGTGCTTCCTTCAGGTTGGCTCGATAGCATGTTAATGTTTATGCCATTATTATAGTTCTTTGCATTTCAATAGATAAGAGCATCATAAGAACAAGATCACTAAGAAATACATATTCACAAGAGACAACATTTATCCTCTAAACCCTCTAGGGAAGAAAACCAAGCAAAACTTCCTTATCATAAATAGCTTATACAATGTCTTCAAGAGATAACTCAAACCAATACAAAAATTCATCCCCAAGAGATGCACCACCATTCTTCTCCTCTCACCAACATGTAATTGCAAAATTTCGCTCCCCATAAGAGAATGAGCAAGTGAGTTGTGTGTTAGAAGTGAGGTGCTTGCCTCTTATTTATATATCAAACCCACACGCAGGAAGGGTCACACCGCGTCGGTCTTCACTGGGAGGGTAAACCCATCTTTAATTAACGTGCCTTCCATTATAACCGGCGAAATGACTTCTTATTCCCACTTTGTAATTGTCCGATGACCAATCCTCAAGAAAAGGGGATTTGGTCCTTATATTGCCATCGACATGATTAATCCTCAATGGGGATTAATCCAATAACAATACACATTAATGATACATGATTAATCAAGAATGGGGATTTAATCCAATAATAAAATAATAATAAGAATTATCTTCATAGCTACATTATTTCAACATATATTTATGTATCCAACTTCACTTACTAGTCGACTTGGATTTCTCTCTAGTCGATTGGGTTATCTTTTGGTTGATTTATCTTCTTGGAAAACATGATCTGGGTAACCAATTGATGATAAAATTTACAAGCCATTGGAAAACAAGTTATTCAGAGGAGAAACCTAAGATTGGCTATCTCCTTGAGAAAAAATAATTCTACCATTGCATCGGGACAAATTGGTTTTGTGTGTAGACAAGCCCTATAAAAATAGGGGTCACTAGATGGTTGTAGTGTGCATGTTACAAGCTAGGAAATACTTACATCAAACAAAGAAGAGAGTTTATAGAGGAACACATAAGAACAGAGGCCTAGTGGCTTTTGTGCAGACATAGCTCTATATATAATATTGAAATGGAGAACATATTAAAAATTCCGCAAATAACTGTGTTGGTGAAGGAGTGGGATATAAGTTCCTCTCTTTGTTTACCGGGATCAAAGATATTAGACAATTGTGATCCTTGATCGTGGACTTCCTCGGCCAAGACTTTGAAAACACATTGCGCACTCCTCATCATGGGTAAAGCAAGAGACAAGTTGGAATACTTAAGGGATAGCAATGGCAAGCTCTAGGAGGAGAATGAACACTTGAAAGAGAAGTTTTAGATGTTCAAGAGGGTGTTTGAAGAATGCCAAGACTCCCTCACAATTGTCATGGAATATTGGGACAAGCACAAAGTGTAGCTTGTATACTTTGGTGAGAATGTCATCCAGATTGATAACCAGTAAGATGATAGGTTCACTTGCATGATGACTTTGTTGCAACAAGAGTTGGCAGAGAAGGAGGAGGTGTTGGCAAGGCTTCAAACAAATTTACAAGAGCATATAGGAGCAGGGAAACCTTCCATTTTCACTACATATGCTAGCACCATGATTGAGGCTACCTTAGTAATCTCAGCTTCTATAGACACCTCACAAGAGAAGCTCGGTGAATTTGAGAAACATACCAGAGGTATTACCTTAAGATTCTAAATAAAATGGGTTATTATGGACAAGGGATAGGAAAGAGTATACAAGGAATATTGAACCCCATTGTAGTCACACTTTGGGCCAAGCATGAAGGCCTAAGATTTTATGGTAGAAGTGAAACTTCCATCGCCATGAAGAAAACTATTTTCATCAAGGAAATTGACATGTATGAGTTGTATTGCTTGTCAGGAGAAGAGGAAATAATAGTGAGTGAAGGTGCCATATCACCACCACATCATCCTTGTGGTATATTGAAGGAGAGCCATAATAAGGAGAGTTTGCAGACTCAACCCATACCTACACTTAGAGACAACAACACGCTAATCATAAAAATAAAGAAGTTAAAGAAGAAGACCAAGAGGTCCACGTCAAACAAGACATTCTTTGTTTGTCACTACTACAAGAAGAGAGGCCACACCATAGAAAATTGTTGGTATGCAGAGACATGTTATTTTTGTAAAAAGAAAGGCCATTGTGAGGTAGCTTACAGGAAGAATCAAGCCATGTTCTATAGGTTTGATTGTTTTCAAAAATTGGATGGCAAGAAGACTTATGATATTCAACAACATACACATAGGAACATGGAGAGGAGGAGTTTGTCAAGAATTCCTTGGAGCAAGAATAAGAAAATTTTCTACTACTGTAATTTGAGTGGTCATTGGGAAGCAAAGTGTTAGTGACTTCATCCAAAGCTTCACCCTAGACACCACAAACAAGAGAGAAGGGGTGTGAGAGTGAAGATTGAGGAAGATTAAGAGACACCTACATATCCATTCCCAGTGACAGAAGTTGTCCAAGGAGAGAGTTTTGTGGTCGTAAGAGAGAAACAAAACAAAAGAGAAGGAGGTAGGGTTGATGTTGAGTGCAACCACAATCCGATTCGTGTTTCCGGTATTACATCCGAAGAAACCCATCTTGGAGTTGTGTAGGAGAATGGTGCATGTATATCAATGAACTTAGAATAATTATTGAGAACTCCATGGTGTGCATAAAATAATGGGTTGAAATCTCATCCATTGCATGCTAGTAGAAGAATGACTTGCTAGCTGATGGACTAGCTCCTACAACTAGCATGTAGGGGTATCCATATTGGTCATTAGAGTGACATGGACATAAAGGGTTATTTATGTGAGGAGAATAAATTGATCCTAGTTGAGGAATGAAACATCACTTCTTTTGAAGAGCTATTGTGTGATGGTAGCTTTCTAGAGTCACACTAGACATAGACTGACATTAGACTTGGCTTCATGATTGTTGATATGGAATGTCTCCATGACAAAGAGGGAGATGGAGCCTATGTTGAGTTCATAGATTGATCAGATTGCAAAGATGAATCGCTGAGTAGACTTAACGGCGAAAAAAGCGAGCCGTAACTGTGAGCTAGAGCCACAACCAGTGACCAAATCTAGTAGCCAGAAATGCAATCCAAAGCTAGAGACAAAGTTAGAGTTGTTTCCAGGAGTTAGAGTTAGATCCATGTTCTAGAGGAGGAGACAAAAGTGTGGCTACTGATCCATATTTGTTTCCTGATATTTTGGGGACCAAAAATCCTCTCAATGGGGGAGGTGTGATCCGGCATGGATCTGAATTGATGAATGGGTGTAAGATTCAGTACCTGCATTAAAATGACGATTCATGAAAGTCAATAAACTATGCAAGCAATGTAAATTTGAAAAGTCTAATAGGACAAAAATGAGAACATGAGAGGAAAATGCATAATTAAATGTAATTTAATAATTGGACAGGAGAGAAGGATGAGGTATGTGAAACGAAGGTTAGATTGTTGGTCTCTCCCCTACCCCCAACTCTCCCATTTCTTCCTCACTCTCATTTTCAAAGGGTATTTTTACCAATAGAGGAAGAGACATCGAAGCCATGAATGCATTGTAAACCATAAATTTCCATAATGAAAAGACTAAGCCCCATTCAAAGCTGTTTTTTCCCATTTGGGTTTACAATGCAAGAATTTTGAATTCAAAAGTGACTGGTTGTGTTTGATTTCATATGTTGAGCATTCATTTGTTGTTTACTTCCATTTTGAGATGAGATCTGGATTCCTATGTGTTTTAAATTAATGTGTGTAACTAAAATCCCAACAAAAACGAAGAACCACAATCGCTCTCGAATGCCCATCGTTCATTTCCCCGTCGAAGTCGAAGACCAATGGATACAATTTTTTTTTATTTGTTGATCAAATTATATTTCCTGGGAATTTAAATTAATTGCTAAGATGTTTTTTTCTATAGGGACTATAATTCCCACTTCCCTTTGGTCAACTTGAATATTTTTGGGTCAAGTTAGTTAATGTTGGGGTGTTTAAATTAATTGCCAGGTCGAATTTAAAGTTGTTGGGGCGTATGAACATTCCCACAGGTCGTACTTCTCACTTCTGGGAAAATTCCTCCCTCACCCAGTGGTAAATTATTGCATGGATCAATTCTTTATTTTCTTGGGTCGATTGGACATCATCCTAGTCAAATTTTTTTTTTGAGTCAAGTGTTTAACTTTGTGGTTGACTTACTTTCTTGGCTAAGTCGATTTTCATTTATAGTCAACTTTCTTTCACCCAGTCGACTCAACTCCTTTGTCGAAGTTGAATTTCATTTACCTAGTTGACTCATTAACCAATTCGACTTCTAACGGGTCAAATTATCTTATTATTATTCAACTTGACTCATGCATGGTAAAATTTATTTGCTTGGGCATTTTTAAACAATGCTAATCGAATTCCTCCTTGCCTGGGCGTGTTTGGATGATGTTGATTGAATTTAGAAGTTGCTGGGAACATTTATAAGTTTTAAAGCACAATCATAAGTTGTCAGTTGAACTTAGAACTCATTGGGAACAATTTTAAGTTGTTGGGCATATTTAATAATTTTTGGGTGAATTCCTACATGCCCAGGAGTATGTAGAAGTTACTGAACGAATGTAGAAGTTTCTAGATGTATCTAAAGGTTGAATGTGCATTTTTAGATGGTGTGAATTTCCCCATTCGTCCTTCAATAATTTATTTTCACCGTTGGTTATCAAATTCTCCTTATGATCATTTCTCTCTTCCGTTAGTCGACCCAACTCGTCCATTGAGTATTTTTCTTCATTGTTGGTCAGTTCATTCCATTGGGTCATTTTTTCCCCTTATTTATTTAGCCGACTTCACTTACTAGTCGACTTGGGTTTCTCTCTAGTCGATTGGGTTATCTTTTGGTCGATTTATCTTCTTGGAAAACATGAGATGGATAAATGATTGATGAGTAGATTTACAAGCCATTGGAAAAAAAATTATTCAGAGGAGAAACCTGAGATTAGTTGGCTTCCTGAGAACATTTAATTTACCACTGCATTGACATTTGGTTTCTTGTGCGCAGACAATTATGATAACTGAGGGGTCACCGACTAGTTGTAGTGTGCAGGTTACAAGCTAGAAAATCCTTTCATCAGACATAGAAGAGAGTTTATGGAGTAGCACATAGGAACAAAGGCCTTGTGGATTTTTTGCAGACAGAGCTCTATATATAATACTAAAACGAAGAACAAATTTAAAATTCTGCAAAGAATTTGTGTTGGTGAAGTGAGTGGGCTATAAGCCTCTCATTTATGGATCACTCAGAGATTGACAGTCGATTTGAAACAATCAGAAAGTTCGACGGACCAGTTGAAGTAATAAAGAGGGGAGCATGAGAAATAGTGTCCAAGACAACATCAAACGAGGTATCTTGCAACAATCCAGATGAGGCATTCAACAACTTAACTTTGAAAGACTTCTCATCATAGAAAAAATTTCGTCGGACAATAATTTGTTGCCGAATAGGATGAAATAATCGATAGGATTTTGACTCTTCATAGTATCCCATCATGATGCAAGCATGAATTTTTGCATCAAATTTATTTCGACAATCATCAGGAATGTGGGCTCATGCAACACATCCAAACACATGGAGGTGACCAACATAAGGTTTCTTTTCATACCACCGTTCGATTGTAGTCATGGAAGGAACAACTCGAGTTGAGATGTGATTGAGTAGATAATTGACACAATACACTGCTACATCCCAGAAGCAAGGAGCCAGGTGTTTAGCATGCAAAATACATCTAGCCATTTCGACTAATGTCCAATTCTTGCGTTCTGCAACTCCATTTTGCTGAGGTGGGTGAGGAACCGACCGTTGCTAGTCAATACCAGATCGAAGTAGGTATTATTTAAAGGGTCAGTTGACATACTCACCACCATTATCTGATCTCAAGCACTTGATAGGTTGACCACATTTCTTTTCAAAAAAGGATCATAATTCTTTGAAATTCTCAAAGACAAGATTTTTATTCTTTAGGAAAAATACCCATGTGAAGTGAGAAAAATCATCAATGAAAGTCAAAATGTACCTTACACTTTCCAGTGAAGGTAAATTAACAGAACAAACATCAATGTGAATTAGTTCCAATAGGTTATGTGCTCCCCACACTTATTTAGAGTCAAAAGGTTCCCAATGATGCTTACCAAGTACATAACCCTTACATATACCTTTAGGAGAAAACACCTTCGGTAAACCAACAACCATGTTCTGAGTTTTCAGTGTCTACAGACTTCAAAAATTGAGATGTTTGAGTCGTTCATGCCAAATTTGAATTCTTTAATCAGTGTGAGAAATAAGTGCAGTCGGTTCATATTCATGTTGAGTCGAGTCATGGAACTTGTATAATTTGTCCGTCGGGTCTAGAATCCCATAAATGACAATCAAATTCCCTTTCTTCAAATTCTGAACATAAAACCGATATGGCCAAAATTACACAATCTTACCGGTCTGATTCAACTGAGAAACATACAATAGATATTCACTAAGATTTGGCACATGATAAACATCGACAATTTTACCATGTCGACAAGATACATCACCTTGACCAACAACATCCAAAGCAAAATCATCAACAACATAGATTCTAATCTCCTTAGCTTTATCCATTCTTGTGAATAAAGTGGCATATTTCGCCATATGATGAGTGCACCCAGTGTTGATAACCCATTCATTCTGCATAGTGTGAGACATCAAGGTGTAACAAGTTCTGAGTTGAAATGTGAAATTATTAGCGGGTTGGTGAACAATCAACATGTATCCTTCAAGTATCTTAACCTTATCCTCTAAATCGTCTCTCTTTTTTAATCATTTCTTCTCAACATGTCTAGTCTTTCCACAGTACCGACATGTCTTCTTCTTTTGACTTCGTTGTGGTTGTCTCTGGGGTCCATGATCTGTATATGTAGGCTTATGTGTAGAAGCATCAATCTTCACTCTATTCCTGGAATCCATCTTTCCGTTACCCTTGAGAAAGTGGTCTCGGTGTTTACCACCAAGATTTCCTTCTTCAAGCAATCTATGTTGATTAGTAATTACAAGTTCACAAAAAATTTCAAAGGAGTGGTCATTACCATATTGCTTATGTGCGTGCCAGTTGGTGCGGAAGGTCGATATGAACACATCAAATGGTGTTATCAAATTTATCAGGACCAACTCAATGAGTATTCCATCCTTCTTCTTGTAGTTCTCTCCACATTCACTAAACTTCAACTAGAGTTCTTTAACACATGCCAAATAGTCCTCCATTCTCTTAAAGGAATGAGGATCGAGAGAGATCAAATCTTTCTCCAACTGCATGATGTGGCTTTTGTCGACTTGATCGAACAAGGTCTTCATCTTCTTCTAGACCAAATGATGATAGTCCAGTCCACTGAGATGAAAATGAATTTCCCATGAGATGTAGGTCATGATGACCTATACATCCTCATCCTTCTTTCCATCGATAGAAAATTTTGTCGAAGCGTCTGTTGGAACTGGGATGGAGACCTTGGTATACTACCACACTCCCTTACTTTTCAACATGGTTTCCATATCTGGAGCCCATACTACATAATTTGATCCGTTCAAAATAATAGGATTGATCTTCAAAGCCATCTTCAATATCTAGACAGACTGGTCTTGTTTCAATAAGTTCCAATCAACAAACCACTGGCCCAGAGTCATCACACAAGAAGATCCGACTCAACAAGGTTTGGAGATAACAGGTTGAGTTTTTCAAACCATCAGTTCTAATACCATGTTGGGGAATAAAATGGAACACAACATGAAACAAAGAACACAATACTACAGACAATAGAAAAGGGGCAACACAATTTCGAAGAACAAAGGTGGCATCTAAAGACACTGTTACAACACTTAAGCATATAATACCATGATCAAAACATCACAATGCATATTGCACATCTTTATCTACATGATCTATTGTGAAATATCAATTTTCATTCTATGTTATGATAATGACCCAAGGGGTCTTCTTTTATAGTTAATATCTAACTGACTTCCATATAATCTCGAAGATCTTGTCCACATATAACCATCGAAATTTATTGACCCAAATGGATATTCGTCCAAATAATAGTCGATTTAAGGGTTGGTTGATCCATTGCCTGACTATCTTCTACTGTTGGTTGACTATCCGACCGACAATCACGTTGACTACCTGACCGACTGGTGTGGTGTGTTGGTTGATCGTCCGATTGACTGTATCTAGATATAGGTCAACATCTCGACCGACTGACCCCAGGAGATGTGCGATGAACCATCAATGTTTGATGTTCCAACATAAAGAAATAAGGCTCAATTAGTTTCCAAAGGGTTCTCTCAAGTTAATGGCATAGACTATAATGAAAATTTTTCCCCTATAGCCAAAATGAATTCCATTTGCCTTGTTCTAGCCCTTGCTGCCTCACATAAATGGGAGGTCCATCAGATGGATGCTAAATTTGCCTTCTTCCATGGGGATTTGCAAGAAGAAATATACATGGAAAAACCTCCTGGTTATGTCCATAATGACTCTAGCCTTCTTTGTCACCTTAAGAAATCTATTTATGGTCTTAAGCAAGCTCCCAAATATTGACATGCCAAAATGGATAACTTTCTTCTTGACACTAGATTTTATAGATTCCATTCTGATCTTAATGTCTATACAAATAAAGTAGGAATCCATCTCATAATCCTTGTTCTTTATGTTGATGATATTATCCTCACTGGTAGTTACCCTAAACTTTTAAACCATGTGAAAACCGACCTTAAGAAGAAATTTGAAATGAACGACTTAGGCTATTTGCACTATTTCCTTGGTCTCGAAGTTTTGCAAACCAAGGAAGGAATTTTTCTTTCCTAGTATAAGTATTCTTGTGACCTTCTTTGTTGCTTTCACCTGGTAGATTCTAAACCAACCCCTTCTCCCTTCTAGTTTGGATTCAAACTTGCTACCACTTGTACTTCTCCCAAAGTTGATTCCATATTATACCGTTAGTTAGTTGGTAGATTCTAATATTTGACTCATACTTGTCCTAATATTTCCTTTGTTGTTGGTATTGTTGCCCAATATATGCAAACACCCCATGAAATCCATTGGAAGGAATCTAAAAGGATACTTTGATATGTCTGAGGTACCATTTAGTTTGGGATACATTACGATTCAAGGGGGATTCCTTTGTTGGTTGGTTTCACTAAGTCAGTTTGAACCAATGACCTCGATGATAAAAATTCTATTGTGGGTTATGTTTTCAGCCTTGGTTATGGAACTGTCACTTGGGCCTATAAGAAACAACATGCTATTTCTCTTTCTTCAGCAAAATCAAAGTACCGAGCAATGGTAAAAGAAAGTCAAGAAGCCTTGTGGCTTCAATAGATCCTTTCAAGATTTGGATTCCAACAGTAGCATTCGACCACCCTCTGGTGTGACAATCAGAGTGCCATTAAGCTCACCAAAGGTCGAGTTCAACATCAACACGACAAAAAAATCGAGCTACACATGCACTTCATCAGAAAGCTCATTCCTGATTGAGTTATTGAAGTGCTCTTCTTCCCTATAGAAGATAAAGTTGGAGACATTTTCACAAAGTCTCTTACATAAGTAAAGTTTTCCAAACTTTGTTGCATGTTACAATTTCAGGAAGTTGTCACTGAGGGGGGGAAGGCTCTAATGTCTCCTTCCTTATCCTATTGTGTCACCTTTGTAAATCCTTAAATCATATCCCAATTTGTTTTTAAGGGGGGATGCTAGGATATTTAGACACTTAGGAGTTAGTTACAATCAACTTGGTCTAATGTGTCGTTAGGTAAAAGTGTGTTTCTTTAGTATGCATTTGTAGTTAGGCAATCCAACGATCACAATATGTTCCTGACATAGAGTGATCCGACGACCCATATTCTCCTTGATATTAAAAACTACATTGATCTGTGACTTAACACTCAATTGGTACATGATATATATTTAAAGATCATGGAGGATCATTTTCCGATGATCAATTGTGAGAAACTCTCTTGTAAATTTCTTTGTTATATTTTTCTTTTGCATTAATAAATTGTTCCAAGGGACCACGTTGGCTGGGGCCGTGGATGTTTCCCCGTAGGGGTTTTACCACGTAAAAGCATAGGTGTGTTGATCTTT
>SNQJ01S0173381.1:0-16146 GCA_010110895.2 Picea sitchensis | reverse complement strand
TTTCTAGAATAATTGACTTCTTGATGACCTTCTAGGGGCTTCTAGAATACTATTGGGAGTCCTCCAACTTCACAAGGCCATATCTCACTAATCATGAGGAACCACGTGGCATTCCACATATCAACGGAAATGGAATGACATGTACTATCCATCTAGAATAGTCTTACCTGCATATTCATTGATCTTCATGCATTTATACCTCAAAAAAACTCGGGTCCCTTCCCCATACCTTTGCGCTACCAGAATTCACTACCAGACTTCTCCAAGGGTTGACATCAATCTCTAAGGGTTGACATCAATCTACAATATCAATCTCCAAGGGTTGAAATCAATGAAAACCAACTATCCACCAACCTAAGCAAATTGTCCGACAATATCCCCCTTTTTCATTGATGGCAACACCTAGTCATGATAATTATTCATGCTCATACTCCTCATCAATGTTTCTATCTCTCTCCCCCTTTGACATCAATGGAAAATGGTATCTCCTTTTGGGGTTGGTCCCCCTGTCTAAATTCTTTTGATCTTTATCTGTGTTTCTAAACCTCTAATTACTCTCTCTCCCTTGATCTGAATAATGTATTCCACTTTGACAAAGGATATCACTATGATGCAACACTGAAGTCATATCTCTCATTCTTCCTTTGTGATCATCGCTCCCCCTGGAATCATGCCTATGTGCTCTCTCTCCAAGAATCTAACTCTCTATCCATACATATGATGAATCTCTCCTCCTAGAATCATATATATGTTCTTACCTCTCTGTCTAACAACTTCTCTCAATGATATTTCTACCTATCTTCCTTCTTATATTTATCTTCCTATACTTCTATGCAATATGTCGTGTATATGACATGTAGGACTTCCTATACTTGCTTCATTTTGGAGTTTTTTTCCATTGGTGCTTCCTTGTGTAATCAACTAACATATATGAAAAGAATTCAAGAATACGCATTCAAATATTCATGTCGCATTATCATCCATTATGATAATGTTCCTTTATATATGAACCACTCTCTAAAGCAATCTATTAACCAGTCTCTGAATCCATGCTCTCATCCATTGTCATATATATGTCCAAACCTGCTAAGTGTTCTTATGAATTCATCTATGTCCATGTGACCCATACTGTTCAACAATATCCTTATGATGATATCGATTTTGTTGATAGTTTCTCTTTCCCTGTTTTGTTGTGCCTTTAACTGCTTTCCTTTCTGTGATCAATTGATTCCAATTGTTAAGACATTGATAAGCATATTACAAATCCATCTTTGTCCATATTTTCTAAGAATCTACTACTCAAATGTCCACAATGTTGACCCATATGTCTCTGTACTATCATCAAGTATTCACTATTGCAACTGATCATCAAACGTCAAATGTGTCCATTAGTCTTCTCTATCTGTAATCCAAAATCTATCTTCATGTTAGGAACAACCCGTGTTGAAGATATCTTTGTCTAAATACAATCATAGACTTCTTCCTGTGTAATTTTGTCAACTGATCAATCTGTCATATTGTACTTATGCTAATTGATTGCTCTGAGTTTGTTTATTCGAACTATGTAAGGTTCTCGAAAGATGAATCACTGATCTATAGAGATGTTATCTAGACTCCCCTTGTTCAACATACATATTTGTTGGGAGTCTCCAAGTCAGGTGGCTCGGAAAAGTGTCCGCTCGGATGCAGATTCATCATCATCTTCATTGGTAGGCTCAACATCTTTCTGAACTTTGAATTTTTTCTTTATGTCTATGGATTCATCTTGTACTACAATACCTAAAAGTACAATCTCTTGAACATGTTCCTTATTTACTTGCCCTTCTTTTCTTTAATTTCTTTTCCAAACCTTTCTGTATCCGACATCTTCCTTTTTCTTTGTAGATTTGTCTTCATCTTGTGTTATTTCCAATCTTGTGATCTTTGGGACCTGGTCTTTGTTCGTTTGTTCTTCCTATTTTCTTATCCATACCTTCTTATATATGATATCAATGTTCTCTTTCATGGAAGTATCGATCATGCTTCCACAATCACGAGCTATGTGTCCATATTTATGACTTTTGTAACATTCAATGTTATGTGGGGACACATAAGCATTTCTTTCTTGAACATTTCTTTTATAATCCCTGCAATATGCAACCTTATGTCCAAAGTTAGTATAATAAAAACAATGACCATAAAATAAATTTACATACCTGGGAGTGAATGATGTGGTGTAGTCCTTCTGAATTCCTGCATTGACTGATCATGATCATGATTGAAGCTTCTTTGTGGCTTGAACATGGATGGTGTTCTTGAAGATATATCTTTATCAATTTTTTTAGAGTATGGTTGACCATGATTCCTTCCTTTGAGTACTTCTACATAACTCTTGCTCTTTTCTTCATTCTTCTTTTCTAGCAACCTAGAATGCTTCTCGTTATTCTCTACTGTTGACGTGAATGTTTCTGTCTCTTCAATGTTCTTGTTGAGCTTAACGACTTTGAGTCTTAGTGTGACAACTTCTTATTCAAGCTTCTCAATCTTTTATTCCTTCTTCATTATCTGAGATTTTATTACTTTTTATGTTCTCTTTGCTTCTTCAAGTTGTATTTTCAATGTAATTATCTCTTCTTTGAGTCTTTTCTCTTCTTAACCAAACTCTTCCTCAAGATGGTTTAAGTCATCGTTTCTTTCCTTGAGATGATATGTCAATATATTTTCTCTATTTTATGCTGCTATGTTGGCTTCTAAAAACTGTTTTTGATATTCAAGAGTTTCTTCAATTCTTCTGGACTCTTCTAGTTGAGCTCTTAAATTCTTGATGATACGATGAGATTCTTCGGAACCTTGAAAACTTGTTTTGTTTCATTAATTCTTTCTTGAGTGACTTGTTTTCTTCTCTTTCTTTCTTTAGATCATCTAAAGAACTGGTCAATTTTTCTTCATAATTTTCTTCTATTTCAAATGACTTTTTTGTCTCATTACCTTCAGGGCATTCAATTTCAAGATGTATGTGTTTTTCACAATTAAAGAAAAACAACATACTTATGTTGATTATGTACTCTTCTTCTTTTGAATCTGTCTGATATGATGAACATATTTCCTCTTGATCTATACCTGCATCTTCTTTGAATTTTTATAACTCTGTGATGGGTGAAGAATAGATATTATGTAACTTATCCCAAATTTCTTTAGTTGATTAACATTTACCAACATTTTATCTTACTGGATCAGGGAATCCTTCCTAGATGAAATCCATTGTTATTTTGTTATTCTTATTCAATTCCTTCTTGGCTGCAGTCTTTGATTTCTTTGTAGTATTGTATCATGTCACAACTGAATACCAAATATCATATCCATGTGCCTATAAAAAGGTTATCGTCCCTATGATCCACATCTCATACTTTAGACCATTCTGACCATCAAACAATGGTACTCCATTCTCAGTATAATCCATGATCTCCTTCCAGTGGTTAAACGGTTTCCTGAAGGAACCTGCTCTGATACCAATTGTTGGATTACTGAGAGGGGGGGTGAATCAATAATGAAAAATTTATACCACTTATTAATCCTTTTAACCACAATGTATATTCCTTTAAATTATTCAACAATGTTCATCATTTCATCATTAATATGTTATTGCATCATATAACATTAACATCCATCAGTGCATAATAAACAATAATAGACGCATCCACAATGCACATTACACCAATATTTTACATGGAAACCCAATGTGGGAGAAAACCACGAGATTATTTTCTTATATGTCTTTAAGAATTAAATTCAATGAAGCGCCAACTTCCAATTCTCCAACTCCAACTGGAAGGAGGCTCCAACCCCCTAGTTTCTCATGCTACAACCTGAGGGAAGCTCCAACTCCCCAATTCTATGGATACAACCAGAAGGAAGATACAACCCCCTATGTTCTTTGGCTACAACTAGAAGGTGGCTACAACCACCTATCCTTGCCCTGTCCCACCACCCTGAAATATAAGTGCCAAATGTAGACACCTGTCACTGTCACTTTTTCACTGTCAACCTGTACCAACAAATTGTAACAACCTGTACCAAGCAATCTATAACAAGCAACCTGTAACAACCTATACCAAGAAACCTATACCAACAACCTGTAAAAACACCTATACCAACAATCTGTAACCAACAACCTGTGACAATAACCTGTCACAATAATCTCATCAACCAATCATGTACATCAACAACTAGTACAACCTGTACCATCATAAGTGCATCAACCATGCACATCATAACACCTCACAACCATCATCGATACCAAGATCTCTATGCCACATCAACCATAAACCATGTGACAATATCACTACAAATATGTCCAACAATATTACCAAAAAATGCCTCTAACAATGTACCAAGCATGTATCAATAACAAGCCAAGTTATACCTAATCAAGATGTACCAACATCACCATACCATACACCTCATGTATATGCCAACTCATCAAATAAGTATCTCATCCAAGGAATCAACATATATCTCAACCATATACCAAAACATACATCAATACAATGAACAAAAGTCCTCTAATAATACATCACAAATCCACAAGTCAAATACCATAAACTCTTACATAAAACCATGTGTCAAACCTCATTGTTATGTAGCCTCAAGCATGTACCATGTCATGACCAAATGTAACCATTCAAAACATGAATATAAACATACATGTAACTCTGTAGTAGACCTGTTGTATGTGATCACAGACCTGCAAACCTTCCTTAAATTCAACAACAAGAGACTAACATTTTTATCAAACTTTACTTTAGTCTCACATGACTAATTTTGGATTAGTCAACAACCCTAACTTGCAACAAGAATAACTTTGTACCTGTAATGCATAAAGGTCTGAAAATTATACACAATATTCTTCAATGTCTTCTCTACAAATCCTCTTGTTTTCACTACTTGGAACCTCTCAGAAAAGGAGTTATAGAAAAAATGGCAGACCTTGCTGAATTTTGGTTTATTCTAGAGAGTGAATGTGTAGAGAATGCCACACACATAATATTTGTTATATGGATCTGAAAATGGTAAAAAAAATACTACAGATTGTACTCTAACCAATTCATTTTGTCTCACTAAATTTGGATCTTTTATGAAAAAATTATGACGTTTTTACCTGGAACACCTATTCTAGACTAGTTTCAGGACTAGCCACAAACCCTATCTTCCACATATTGTAACTTCCAAACTACAATGACCCACAAGATGAAATATTTATCACAGTTACTTGGATATGTTGTCTCAACAACCTCCATAGTTTTCTATCTGAATCATTCTAGAAAAAGTTTTTTTGTGAAAATGGTGAGATGACCTGTAGAAAGCATCATCAAAAGACTTTATCCTCCATTGAATTTCGGCCTTCTTTGCTTCACCTTCCCTATGAAATTTGCCTTAGATATGCTTTGGTTACCTCAGTCACTTGTAGATATTCAATATGCTCCATAGGTGCTAATGGGATACCCTTGCTCTCTTATTTATACTCTCCAAGTAGCTTCCTCTAGAAGTATCCACTTAACCACTTTGTCCACTTAGTCACGTTGTACACTTAACCACTTTGTCAACTTAATTATTTAATTAATTTCTCCTGGCAACCACATTGACTAGGAATTTTATTGAAGACTTTCTAGAATAATTGATTTCTTGTTGACCTTATAAGGGCTTCTAGAATACTCTTGGGGGTCCTCCAACTTCACAAGGATATATCTCACTAACCGTGAGAAACCACGCGGCGTTCCACATATCAACAGAAATGGCATGATGTGTACTATCCATGCAGAATAGTCTTACATGAATATTCACTGATCTTAGTACATTTATACCTCAAACAAACTTGTGTCCCTTACACATACCTTTGCGCTACTGGAATTCGCTACTGGAATCCTCCAAGGTTTGACATCAATCTCTAAGGGTTGACATCAATCTAAAATATCACTCTCCAAGGGTTGAAAGAAATGACAACCATTAATCCAAACCAATTGTCCATCAACCTAAGACATCTATCTAACAATGGGGATAAGGGGCTTAGGAAGGGAGCTAAGCCAAAAATATATTAAAATATTCCTAGCCTAAGTCATAATCTCCTGATATATCCTAAGTTCCCAATGCATGGGGACAAGTTCCCAAGAGGTGGGAGAGTGGCTCCATGAGTGCCACATGTTGGAAAAGAGGCATGCATACACAAGTTTGGGGACTTAGTGGAAAATGGGCCATTCCTTTCCTCTCCATGTTCATTTCTTGATAATTTGAGTTCCTATATCCACAACTCAAATACTTCCTATCTGACCTGTGTTGGGGCCCTAGAAGGGAAGGGGGATATCCCAAGGAACTACATTGTAAAGAAGGGGGTCCACTTCCTTGGGTTGTGCAAGTTGAGGGGAATGAGAATTTATCGGTTGGAATTGCTATAGGAGTTTGGTACCTTGGCCTAGTTTACTACCTATATTAATTGTCATACCATAGTTGGCCTTTAAGGAGCCTTTTTCCTAGTGGAGTCATAGTCCCAACTTGAGGGTGACCGACCGCAAATAGAATTGGAGTAGCATAGTCTATGGATGGATGGGAATTATGAGGTCTACATCTGGTTGGTGCTTTTACAAAAGATAAGTATTATTTTTTATAGTTTTATATGCTCTAATGTTGTGTTCACCTTGTGTATATATCATGGTATGGTTTTTATGTGTTCATGCATGTGCATTCATGTTTAATTTAGCAATCATGTGTATGTTATGAGTGCATTATATGGAATAGTGCATACATGCATGCATGACAGGTTAAAATGTGGGTATAAGAGCTATGGTTCTAGAGAAGTATACATGGTAGGGTGACCAGGGTGCATAATTATGGTATCAAAGCAGATTATGTGGTTATATCATCCTTAAGGAAGCTTGAATTTTGATAAATATGGTATCAGAGATATTTTTGTGAGCTAGGATTATGGAAATTTTTGAAAATTACAGTAAGTATAGTGTGGATTTCAGCTTTGTGTGTGAATAGATCCTCGACAGAGGTATGGGTGTGCTACATTTTGGTCTTAGAGCTTTGGTTCAAACATTGGACCTGCATGGGCCAGAAACAAAGCGTAGAGGAAATCTTTTTAAAACACCTACAAATTATTTGAAAAAATTACCTATGTGAAATTTGAGGGGAGGAGGGGTGCGGGGGTCTTGGAAATTGGCAAAAATCTCCAATCCGTTCAGAAAATTCTGAGCTATAGTCCCTCATAATCATCGAAATGATGATTGCATGTGTCAATTCAACGATTACAATGTCAAATTTAGCTAAATTAATGGAGTCACACAATTGACCATGGGGAATTGGGAAAATCCCCAAATTTCTAAGTAAATCCAGGTTGAATTTGTATTCAAAATTGATGCAAGAACAAACAATCATGTCAATTCAATAATTGTAGGGTGAATTTTAGCTTGGGACACTAAAAATATCGAATTCATGGTGGCCCATGCAAAGGAGAAATATTTAAAAATGATGAACAATTGGGAATTCAGGGTTCCTTGATGAAGTAGATAGTTGGGTGACGTGTAGGCATTAGTCTCTACCATGAGGGTTCCAAGTGGACCAAGGTGCCACATCAATAACACGCGCTATCCCAAATTCCACTTAGGCATGTTGACATAGGAAAGAGTAACATGCCCAAGAACTTCAAAAGGCCATAACTTCTTGCTTAGAGCACATAATTGAGCAAGAAATTTGTCATTGGAAAGATATTGAGGAACATAATCGATTTATGAGATCATAATTGAGATTTGAGAAGTTGAATACATCAGAAAAAATATATATAATTGTGGCCTTAAAGGGAAAAATTATGCATATTTTTTTCTAGAGTTGCAAAGTTGTGATAAATTTGACAATAATTATTATCTAATAGTTATTGTTGCATGCACATTTTGCAGAATTGGGGTATAGGAATACCACGTAGAACTCATAATTGAATAAAAAAACCATTGCAAGGAAAAAAATGGAGGATACCAAGGTTCATACAACCATGAAAATGAAATTAGAGGTCTAAATATTATCTTGGGAAATGCATAAATAAAATCCAATGGGAACATAGGAGGTAGAGAAGAAACCATAGAGTTGGTAGAGACCATGAGAAGCATGAACAAAGAAGTGAAAAGCTACATGGATGATAATGAAATATTGATAAGAGCCCAAGAATATCATAATCACATTAACTCTCAACTGTTATATAGTATGAATAACTTGCAGAGGAAAATAAATAAGGAAATCCAATACTTGTATGAACATAACAAGGGAAAGCTATCTTTTCAAAAATCTCGGGATGACAAGGATAAAAGAAAGATGGATCAAAGGATGAAGGGGTATAAATCACCTTTCTTTAGGAGCAATCCTCAAGCATATCAGCAAAGGAAACTGACATAAGTGAGCCTAAGATAACAGATTCCTTGGGGAAAGACCAAGGAAACAACCCATAAAGTGTTGGGGATGTGAAGGAGACTACATGTATAAATATTGTCCTCACAAATGAGATAGTATGAGGACTACACATAACATCTAGGAAGCTAATATAGTGGAGGACATGGGAATAAGCATACCAAGTATTTATGCAACCTTGGAAAATAGACAAACAGACCATCAATCCCACATGATTGAGGTGGAAGGTAAGATTGATAATCAACCCATAGCTATTTTTATTGATTCTAGAGTTAGTCATGGTTGTATAGATCCTAATCAAGTTGAAAGGTTTAAATTGAATAGATGTAAAAATGAAAATACTTGGTTGGTTCAATTAGCCACTGGAACCAAGAGAAGAATCAACGAGTTTATTAAGGATTTCCTAGTGGACATGAATGGGTGAGCACTAAGTCAGATTTAAACATCATACCACTTGGGTCATATGGTTGTTTGATTGATATGGATTGGTTGGAAAAACATCATGTTGTCATAGATTTCTACAACAAGACTTTCACATGCATTGATGAGGAAGGAAAGTTAAGGATAGTTCAAGGCATTCCAATTCCTATATCCATAAGAGAGATTTCAGCTTTACAATTGAAAATAAGCTTCAAAAAAGGGTGCTAGATATACGAAACACAAATGGAAGAGCTAGCCAAGGATAAAGTGCCAAATCTTGAAGACTATCCAGTCTTGAAAGAATATGAAGGTGTGTTTGGGGAATTTTCAGGATTGTTGCCAAAGAGAGACAATGGCTTCTCCATTTACTTGATGTCTAGAGATGTCTTAGTGTCCAAGAATCCGTTTAGAATGAGAACACTAGATTTGAAAGAGTTACAAATGAAACTAGAAGAATTCTTGAAGAAGGGGTACATACTACCAAGTGTCTCACCTTGGTGTGCTCCAGTGCTCTTTGTGAAGAAAAAAATGGAACTCTAAGTTGGTGTATTGAATTCAAACAACAGAAAAAGGTCATCATACAAAACAAGTACCCTCTGCCGAGGATCGATGTCCTTTTGTATTAGCTGAAAGGAGAAAGGATATTCTCCAAGGTTGACCTAAGGTCAAGTTACCATTAAGTGAGAATCAAGGAGGAGGATGTAAGAAATACATCCTTCGAGACAAGGTATGGCCATTATGAGTTTGTAGTGGTGATATTTGGGTTGACAAATGAACCAGTGACTTTTATGTGTTTGACGAATGGAGTGTTCAAAGATTACTTGGAAAAGTTATCATCTTCTTGGATGATATTCGTATATACTCCAAGACAGAGGAGGAGCATGAGAATCATTTGAAGTTGGTACTACAAGTGTTGAGAGAGCACCAATTGTATGCCAAGTTGAGAAAATGTACTTTCTATTAGAGTCAAATCCACTTTTGGGCCACATTATCTCAGAGGAGGGCATATCAATGGATCTAGAGAAGATTGAGGCAATCAAATTGTTAGTACCATTTTTGTTCCTATCAAAGAAACAAGGATTTGATAAAGTGGCCAAGCCGAGATTGGGTGAGATAGCGGAAGACAATTGAGTTTCAAAAGCCTCTGTGCAACTCAAAGTCAAATTTTCCTAAGGGAGAATTGAGAAGCAACAATAAAATCCATGCCCTTGTGTGCATAAGGAAAAATTAATCCCTCGGGGCTTATTGCAGTACAAAAGGGGCTCATCCCAGTTCAAAGGGGACTCATCATAGTTCAAAAGGAGCTTTTCAGAATCCAAAAGGGGCTTATCATTCCTCAAAAGAACTTAAGCGCAAATATTCCAGGGGATTACCATGAGACCTTTGCATAAGATTCAAATGCCACTAACTTTTGGGACCCCAACAGATCGAACGAACATAGGAAAAGAAGATCAACGATCGACATGCAGTTTTTGAGTCCCCTCTTTAGAGTCTTATTGGAAGCCCAAGCATCGGTCACTTTGATGGGGCACCTCTGATCAAAGGCCTAGATTTAAGTAGACACACCCCCTTGATGAGCGGTCCAGATCTGATCACTAGTCTCGAAGCCTCCCTTCCAAGTGTCGTGTCATCCCACTAGCAGATCACTTTAATATTCAACCAGAGGTTGCCACATTGAGGCGGGAAACCCACCACATACATAGGTAAAAATATCAAATCCGTGTGAAACGTGTCCTTCCCCCCTACCACATCAGTGCCACCATGGGCCATTAGAAATTTTCCATGTGTGCAGGGTGACATCAACATGATGAATTTTTACTAAGTCAATTTTTTCTTTTGACCATGCTAGATCAACGACTCTTAGTTGTCCTTAGATTTCTGATAGACAATCGATATTTACTTTGCAATTCCCTTTTCAGAGTCTTGTTTGAAACTAATTTTGCAACACTCCAAAGAGGAATCTGAAATGGAAAACCTTATCTACTCTCAGACCTTTTCAAGTTAGACTGATCAATGGTATTAAAGCCTCATAACCAGGTGTTCTGTCATCCCACTAGCTGAGCATTGTCAGAGCCAATCAGTGGCTTCCACGTGGACAGGCGGAATCCACCAGATGCACAAATAAATGTCTCGAACCTGGGTGACATGTGTCCTACATGTCCACCACATCAGTGCCAACATGGACCAGTGAGAGGGCGCCATGTGTCCAAGAATATGTCAACATGATAATGTTTTTTCCTTAGCCAAATTTTACTTTCGGCCACAGCAAGATAAACAACCCTCAGTGATTCTCAAACTTCCAATGGTCGGTCCATATTTGTCTTTCCAAGTCCCTTCGGAGTCCCCTCTTCGGAGTCTTGTCTGAACCTCACTCTTAATCATATGAATGGGGCAAATAAGATTAACGGTCCATATCCGATCCTATTTGTGGCACTAGATCGACAATCGTCGGAGTTCCTTTATTGGAGTCCCTCACGAGTCCTGGATCTCGATAGCTCCAATGGGCGCACCTCCGAAGGAGGTTCCAGATTTGGTAAAGGAACGTTATATCAATGGCCTAAGATTCATCATGTTTTATTTCCTACGCAAAGTAACGATGAATGGACGCACGTACCCAGTGACGTATGCATGAAGTCACTTATAGCAAGGCACCTATCATACCAATTAGAAGCTAACATGTGGAAATGGGAAGCTCGCCACATACATAGGTAAATGTATTGAATTTGAGTGACACATGTCATGCCCACATGCCACCTCAATGCCAATGTGAACTAGGGAGAAGGCACCATGTGTCCATAGTGACATCAACATAATTTTGTTTTCCTTGGTCATTTTGGGTTTTTGGTTGGGCTATGATCGATGGATCTCCTTGCATTCGTGAAAGATCAACGATAGAGATTATGGAGAGATCATCATTGGAGAAATGAAAAGAGATGACAGTTCGACATGCTAGCGCAACACTGTCAATGAGAACCATCAGTTGCCACGTGGACATGGGGAACCCACCGTAGATACAGGTCAACATCACGGAAAAGGGTAACATGTGTCATGTCCTCCATGCAACATTAGTATCATCATAGACTAGTATAAGGCCGCCATGTATCGAGGGTCATGTCAACATAACCGTCAAATTCCTTTGTTGATTTATATTTATGGTCTAGCCAAATCAATGACTCTCCTTGTTTCGATGAAATATTAACAGTGGAGATCATTGTGGACATCATCGTCAGAGAAACACAGTGAGATTTCTCTATCGTAAGTTATCCCTGATCATCCCGATGACGATGTTGTTAAAGAAAGGGCAGGTTCAATCAGTTAACGACCCAAATTTGATTGCATTCCAGATCAACAATCTATTTTTAATTTTTTATTTCCAGGCATGTCAGGCTCATCAGTCCACATATCAATGACCCATATTTAATTAGGTTGTGATGGAGGGCTCATAGTCAGCCCAAGATGGATGACCTATATTTAATCACAACTTTTCCCTAATCATTGACGCCTCAATCGTCGATACACCAAGCATCGAGGATATTTTTTGGCCACATGAAGTCCCATTTTCAAAGATCGATGGTTGAGATTGTTCCTTGATTTTGATCCGACGGTTGTTGAGTCTCATGCATGTGCAATTATGATTTTGAGCTTCCAACCAAAGAAGAAAATGATTGCAGATATTTCTAAGGATAAGAGCATGATGGGTATTGTTTCATGCAAATCTCCAGCTGCTCCATGATCTCATCATAACATAAATCTAGTGGGTGAAGGTAATTTTTACAATTTCAATAGGAGGAAAACCGCTCAAGAATCAAGAAGCCGTAAGAATATTCAATAAGCTGGAAATGGTTTCAAGAATCGATTTTAGGGAATGAGCAAAAGGAATAAAATACAATGAAGGAACCCGTTGTTTACCATTGTTGAGGTCAACACTTTGGGGAATTGAAGAGTTTCTTATAACCGAAGTTGTTTGACTAGAAACCTTGATCACAATCAATTGATAAATGCAATAGGAGCCAAAGATTCATCCCCTGCGTTTAAGTTTTCAATTTGTAATTATTCTATTATGTTTGTGTTCTTGTAAAACATGTCCTCCCATTTTTTCTTTCTTGTATCATATCTAATTTATAAAAGCTTAGACAATAATCCATTCTTCATGTTCAGTATTACTGTATGATGTCTGGTATTGACACAAAATTGAATTCCTCTGAATGTATGACCATTTCTTGTATGCATTTGAATGATATGCAGAGGGTACCTCCTTGAATTTAAGTGTATGAATATGTTAACTGTTTGAATTATGTTTTATTGAGCTTTATACACTTTTTAGAGACTTTGAATTCTTAATTGCTCAGTATGTTGTTCTATTTCCATAAGCTACATGATTCATTCTCGGTAGTGCCATGTATGTTTATCTTGTTTTTATTCCAATTCATCACTTCATTCTCCTTTTACATATTGATTGTCCGAAACACTTGTAGGACCTATGATAGTTGAGAGAATTTGTCATCTGGGCCGAGACTATTTAAGGTCTTATAATTTCAGAAGAGGAAGAGAGAGAGAGTGAGGGAAAAACTTCCCAAATATTGCATAAATATCTTACTGCAAATCTGGCCTTAATATTCATCCTGAGTCTTGGCCCTTGGGATGCCTCGACATCATCCCAATAATAGCCTGGAACATCTCGAGGGATAACACAGAGAATGGTCTATACCAAACAATATCTCAGAGGGAGATCATTCATGGGTCTAACTGGTCACTATAGGAGATTCATTGAAGGTTCCTCCAAGATTGTACATCCAATCACTTCACTACAAAAGAAGGGCCTAAATTTTGAATGGACTTCAAAGTATGAAGAGAGTGGTATTCTTTTGAAGGAATTACTTACAAGTGCACCAATTTAAAAAAAAATTAATCCAAAGGAGGACTTTGCGGTGTACATTGATGCATGCAAGGAAGGAATATGTGGAGTCTTTACTCAAAATTGGCATGTCATATGTTATGAATCAAGGAAGTTGAAAGAGTGTGAGAAGAACTATGCCACACATGACTTGGAACTAGGAGTCGTAGTTCATGCCTCGAAGACGTGGAGGAATTATCTCATGGGAAGAAGCTTTGAGTTTAGGATAGAGCATAGTCGTCTAAAATGAGTGTTTGAACAACCAACGTTAAATGCCAGAAAAATCATATGGCTAAAATTCCCGTGAATATGATTTTGACATAATGCACATCAAGAGTAAAGATAAAAAAAAATAGTCTAATGCACTCAATAGGAGGGTGCATGAGATGTATGCTACAATGATTAACATGTATAGGGATAATCTTAAGGATAAAATTTTGGAAGTTTTAGCATCATACCAACATTATTTACTAGTTAAAGAAATCTTATAGCAAGGTAATGTACAACTGAAATATAAATTTTACACGTTGAAACAGGATGGAATCCTCTTATACAAGGACAAAGTTTATCTTCCTAGTTCCCAGGAGTTGAGAAATTTAGTGTTGAAAGAGATGCACAATGTGACTTATGCTAGACATCTAGGGCACCGAAGAACTATTGCAAGTGTAAGAGGATAGTAATTTTAGCCTGGAATGAAGAAAGATGTAGCTGAGTATATAGCCAGGTGGAGTTTCCCAGAAAATAAGGTAGCATGATTCCATCATGGTAGTGGTGGATAATCTTACAAAGGTTGCACATTTTATACCAATAAATAAGCTCATAAGGTAGCCAATATCACATAAATCTATATGAAAGAAATGCATGGTGTGCCTAAGGCAATAGTATCTGACGGAGATCCCAAGTTCACTTTCAATTCCTGGAAATGGATGTTTAGAGGATTTGGAAAAAATCTAAATTTTAACACAACATATCATCCAGAGTCGGATGGAAAGACAAAAAGGGTTAACCAAGTGATTGAAGATATGTTGAGAATGTATGTAATGGACAAGCCTTCCAAGTGGGAAGACTATCTGCAATTGATTGAATTTGCTTATAATAATGGGTATCATGCATAATTGAAGATAAGTCCATTTGAAGCCTTGTATGGAAAGAAATGCAACACACGAGTGCATTGGGATAACCCAATAGACATATCCATTATTGGGCCAAAGCTACTCAAGGAAATGGAAGAGTGAATGATAAAGATCAAGCATAATTTAAAGGTTGCATAGCAAAGGAAAAAGAGCCATGCAGACCATTAGGAGAAATTTGAGGTCTAAAACAGACTTCCTAAAAAATAATAAACTAATAGTTAATAATAACCTAAGAGTTACAAATTTTCAAACGAAAATAAAGAAAACTATTTTTTTATCATATTTTTTACTTATATCCTTGGAGGTTTACTCAAATTTCAAGTGTAGGAACTCGTTGGATGTGGAACTCTAAACACATTATTGTCATATATTTCCAGTTGAACTCACTATGGATCTATCAAAAGTATGTAGAGTGGGTACTCATTGGATGCATAACTTAATTATGCATCCAACAAGTGCTTACACTTGGAATTTAAGTAAACCTCTATGCAGATAAGTCAAAAATACGATGAAAATAAGTAGTTTTATTTCTTTCCCTCCAAAACTATTTACCCTTATGGTTGACATCATCATCTTGAATCTTGCTAGTTCTTTTAAAGTTGATTTTAACAGTACTTTTTTTGTTTTGAGGTCCATTTTTTACCTCAAAATTTCCCCGATGAAAGGTAGAACACGTAGGGAATTTAGAGTGGGGAGCATGTATTCATAAAAGTGAAATCCAAAAAGAGTTCATTGAAATTGGGATATAGCCCAAAATTGGCAACAAGACACTATGGGCCACTTGAAATCCTATATAGGATAGACCCAGTTACATACATGCTTGTATTACCTTCATTCATGCAAATTCATAATGTGTTTCAAGTGTCTTTGTTGAAAAGTATATGATTAATCCTAACAATGTGATTAATTTTACTGTGACCTAGGTGGAGCATGAAGGAGACTTCTAGGTCCAAGTGATGCACATATTGGATAGGAAGACCAAGGTGCTCAAGAATTGTGTCATCGGCCTAGAAAAGGTCCAGTGGCCCTGCTATAATCTTGAGGACACCGCGTGGGATCATGAAGAGGCTATGTAGGAGGAGTACCCACGTCGTTTTGTGGATTTTGAGAAAATATGATTATACATTTGTATATAAATGCATTGAGGACAGTGAAAAAATAAGGGGGAGGGAAATGTAATACCCCAGCTTGATCCCCAAGTTGTAATATGTATGTGTACATATGATATATAACAATATTACCAACTTAATGAGAACTGTGACCTCAAAA
>SNQJ01S0173379.1:0-20345 GCA_010110895.2 Picea sitchensis | reverse complement strand
ATGCTTCAAAAATTTCAAAATCTATCAAATGGATGTCAAATCAACATTCCTTAATGGAACACTAGAAGAAGAAGTATATGTTGAGAAACCAGAAGAATTCATGTTAGATGAAAATCAGGACTATGTCTGCAAGCTAAAAAAGGGTTTGTATGGTCTTAAACAAGCCCCTAGAGCATGGTTCTCAAGGTTTGATCAGTACTTGGAAAAGAAAGGATATAAGATAGGGACTACTGATAGCAACTTATACATCAAAATTGAGGATCAAAACATGATTGTTGTGGTGGTATATTATTAGGATATTTAGACACTTAGGAGTTAGTTAAGATCTACTTGGTTTAATATGTCGTTAGGTAAAAGTGTGTTTCTTAGTGTGTTTCTTTAGTATGCATTTGTAGTTAGGAAATCCGACGATCACGATATGTTCCCGGCATAGAGTGATTCGACGGTTCATACTCTCCTCGATAATGGCCATTGATCCGTGGCTTAACACCTGATTGATCCATGATATCTATTTAAAAAGAATGGAGGGTCATTTTTCAATGATCGATTGTGATAAAATCTCTTGTAAAATNCTTTGCATTAATAAACTACTCCAAGTGGTCGCATTGGCTAGGGCCGTGGATGTTTCCCCGTAGGGGTTTTACCACGTGAAAACATCGGTGTGTTGATCTTTGATATGTTTATGTAAGTGGTTACTGAAGGTGTCCGTCCTCTGTTGGAATACCTGTGTTGTCGAACATGGTATCAGATCTTGTTTGAAGACTCACTCCTATTGTAGATCGAGATCGTGAAGCCGAGTTGCCTCATCTCCATTTTCTGTCATTTTCGTACATTTATGGGATGAGAGGATTGTTCCATTGCATATGGAACACTCATTTCAGTTAGGAACACTTTTTTTTTCACTCAAAAAGGTTTTTGTTTTCCCAAGATACGACCATTACAATAAGATCCAAAGGTATAAAACTTGAATACACATTTTTTTAATTTTTGTGGAGTAGTATTTTTGGTTTTATTTCGGTTTTGTTTTATTTATTTATGGGTTGCTACTCTTTTAGATATGTGTATTCTCTTTTCCCTGCGCCCTGTGTGATCTTGGAAAATCAGAAACATATAGGAAAAGGTGCATCTTCCGGGTAAGCTAACTGAGATCTAACCCTTGTTGTCATCGAGAAGCGGAATTTTTTTCTTGTGTGAAAAGAGTTTTTTTTAGCATGCTCTCCAAGGCCATCTTCAACAACAACAACAACAATCCTCCTTCTTAACATTATAATATGTTTTGCTAGATCATTTGGTTAAAACTTTCCTTATTAAGTAAGAGGTCTTGAGTTCAAATCTCTCTTTTGTTACGTTTTTTGAAAAAGTTCATGCTAAAATTGTAAAGTTTATTTCACTTCAAGTATAAAAGTGAATCACTATAAGTAGCTTTAATAATTTATTTTAGAGTTATTTATTTTGCATGCAACTTTTTTGTTATAAAGTAACTTCATTGTAAAAGTGATCCCCACTTCTCTTTATAAAAGTGGGTCACTTCATAAAGCAACTTACACTATCACGTGGTCAGTTGGTTACCGTTTATGCTTTTTTTTTAAAAGGGCATAACTCTCACATCGGAAGTCCGTTCTTAGTGACGTTTTTTTTTAAAACCGCATAATTTTTTCGAGCTCTTTCCATCCAGATCATCAGTTTCAATTTTTAAGTCCATATTATCTGCATATTTAATATGGCTTCTACAAGTAATGTCTTGCTTACCAGCAACAACTACTTCTAATGGAAATCTCATATGGAAGATTTATTAAGAAGTAAAGGCTTATACCAGATTACCTTGGGAAAGGAAAAAGAACCCATTGATGCTAATAAGAAATCCAAGTGGGAAAATAGGAATGACGAAGCACGTGGACTAATCAGAATGTCCATCTCTCCTAATTTAAGGTACTACCTTCAAGAAATTGATGACCTTGAAGAATCTTGGGACAAGATTGAATCTGTGTTTGGTAAACTCAATATTATTCGAGCACAACAGTTAAAAAATCAAATATTGACCTTGATTCCAAGTGATTTTTCTTTCCTTTGAGACTATTTATCTAAGTTTAAAACACTCAGAATTTTATGTGAAGAATGTAAGATAAAAATGAAGGAAGAGTGTTGCATCTATCTTATCCTTTCTAAGCTAGGCAGTGCATATTTTGTGTTTGTATCTACATTTTATGCCATGAGAGAGGCTCTAGGGAAAGCTTATGGAAAACCCACTCTTGAGTTCTTTTGTGCTTCTTTGATTAGAGAGGAAGATAAGCTTGTACAACTTGGAGTGATCAACACTGCGGGTACCTCTAACAAAGCCTTAGTTGCCCAGCAGAAAGATAAACCCAAGTATCCCAAGAAGCAACATCCTCGCTACAACAACAAGCAATATAAGGTTCCCAAACCCGCTCAGACAGCTTCATCTTCTAATGGTGACAAAGGAGAAAAATATAAAAATAAGAATACTAACAGACATTGCAACTTTTGTGATAAAGATGGTCATGATGAGTCCAAATGTTTCAAGAAGATGGCATCTTTAGAAGTAGGGATGAAGAAGCACAACATCTGTATTGATTCTTCCTCTTCTTCTTCTTCTTCTTCTTCTCATGGACATGCACGTTTTGCTTCTGGTTTCTCCTTTAAGAAACCTTCTACTTCTACTTCTAATAAGTGGCTTATTGATTCTAGAGCATCTTATCATATGGCTAAGGATAGAGACATATTTCCTACTCTAAATGAATGTAACACCAAGAAAATATTTGTTGGTGATGATAGATCTCTTAGTGTTGAAGGATCTGGAACAGTACAAGTAGAAAATGGCCATTTCAATGATGTCTTATGTGTTCCAAGTCTTTCTTGTAACCTTCTATCAGTATATCAAATCACTCATTCAGGGGAAGGTAAAACCGTAGAGTTTTCACCTCACCAAGTTGTAATCAAGGATCTAAAAGATCCTAATCATGTTCTTGCGACTAGAATTGTTGATGATATTACCAGGTTGTACAAGTTTGAGAACTTTGGGTCATTATTTTTTTCATCATTTTTTGTTGCTCATAGCGATGACTTGAGCAAACTTTGGCATGAGCGGTTTGTTCATCTAAACTATTTCTCATTGCAGCAGCTATGTAATCAACAGATGGTGACTGGTCTTCCTCTTGTTTCATGCAGAGATAGTGTTTGTGTCGGTTGTGTTCTTGGAAAACATCATCGGAACAGTTTTGAAAAATGTGCCTCTTGGCATGCCTTAGGTCCTTTGCAACTTGTTCACAGTGATTTGTGTGGTCCACTTTTTTCTCCTTCTTTTTATGGGTGCAAGTATTTCTTAACTTTCATTGATCTTTTCCAGACGTGCCAGGTTTACTTCTTAAAACTTAAAGCGAAGTTTTTGACAAGTTTTGGCCCTCTAGAATTTGTAGAAAACTTAACCCTGGACATCAAATTCAAGGTTAGAACAAACAATGGAAGTGAATATGTGAAAAATAATTTTACAGAAGTGCACGCACCACAGTCCGATACAGCCTGCATTCTCCCATACCACAACAAAATGGTGTTCTTTGAGAAAAGAATCCTACATTAAAAGAAGTAGTAATTAACATGATCGATCAGAGTTAATTCTAAACCATCAAGCCCATGCAAATTACATAGTAAATCCTTGCCCCCCAAAGGCTCTTAAAAGTATAACATAGAAGAAGCTTGGACTAAAATTAAACTAGATGTCAGACACTTCCATGTATTATCGGTATAGGATAGGCTCACATTCTTGGTGAAAAATGAAAGCATTCTGACCTAAAAAGTGAGAGTGTATATTTGTTGGTTATTACGAAGATGTCAAAGTTACAAACTTCTTCAATCACATTCTAATAACTTATTACAAGAGATGTTAAATTTGGTGAAAATCTCTTGGCCTACGAAACTAATTGACCTTTTTCCTTGTTTGGCCTACAATCCTAATTGACTGTTATTGCCTTCTTCGGCATCACGGAGCCATTCGGCGTTTGTACCTTCTTACGTCTGGTTCTTCTTAAGATGATGGCGGTGAGGATGAAAATCCACCTCCTTCTCACCTTCCTCAAGATGAGTCCTTTGAACTGAACCAACACGGTTCCACGACTTTCCTAGATGGGTCCATTCAACCGAGAAACAAGCTGGTGGTCTTGGCGGTGGTGGCAGGATCAGCGTGAACAATTTACAATTCATCAAGCCTCTTCTCTTTTTTGGCTCCAAGTTTAAGAGACTCTGAATACAGAAACATTTGACTTCAGTCATCAGTTAGGATATAGCAATGAAGAGAAGAGGCTCGTTCTTTAATGGAAAATGATGCTTGGGATCTTTTACCTCTTATAAAAGGAAGAAAGCATGGAATGTAAATGGGTCTACAAAAACTAAGTATGCATCAAATGGAAGTGTTGAAAGTCACAAGGCTGGGTTGGTTGCCAAAGTTTTTCCCAAGTTGAAGGAATAGACTATAATTAAACCTTTGCCCACAACAACCAAAATGAATTCCATTTGCTTGTTCTTGCCTTGTTGCCTCACATAAATGGGAGGTCCATCAAATGAATGATAAATCTGCCTTCTTGCAGTGATTTGCAAGAATAAATCATGGAACAACCTCACGGCTATGTCCATGACTCTAGCCTTGTTTTTTCACCTAGAAATCTGCTATGGTCTCCAAGCAAGCTCCCGAGCTTGGTATGCAAAAATGGGAAGCTTTCTTATTGCCAATGGACTCTCTAGATGTCATTAGGTCATGTCTATACCAAGAGAGTAGGAAACCATCTCATCCTTGTGTCCTTTAGTGATGACCTTATCCTTCTTGGTAGTGACCCAAACTTTTAAACCATGTGAAAACCTGACCTTAAGAAGAGTTTGAAGAAATATTGGGCTTAGGTTTTTGCACTGGCTTCCTTGGCCTCAAGTTTTGCAAACCAATGAAGGATTTTTTCTTTCCAGGTCGATATGTTTGTGACCTTCTTTGTCACTTTCACATGAATGATTGTAAACCATCCCCTTCTCCCTTCGGCAACTGGAGTCAATCTTACTTCCACCTCTACTTCTCTTGAAGTTGATGCCTCTGTCTGTGGTGGGTTAGTTGGTAGCCTCTTATATGACTCATACTCATCCTAATCTCTATTGATATTGTTGCCCAATGAAAACCCCATAGAAACCATTGGAAGATGCTAAAGGATACTTCACTATGTAATAGGTAGTATGGTTGATTAGGGATACATTACAGGTTCGGGGGAGACTCCTTTGTGGATTTGGTTTTCAGTGCCAGTTGGGTCAACACCGATGATTGGAAGTCTACTACATGTTATTTTTTTCATCCTTGGTTTAGGACCTGTTACTTGGGACTATAAGAAACAACAGACTGTGCACTTTCTTGTTGAGAAGCATGAAGATGCAAATGACCTAAATGAAAGTTATTAAGCCTTGTGGATTGGAAAGATCCCCTTTAGGAGTTTGGATTCCAACAACAACATCCGACCAGCCTTTGGTGCGACAATGAGAGTTCCATCAAGCTCATGAAGACCAGGCTCAACATCAACATAGAAACACATCAAGCTACACATGCATCATCATAAAGCTAATTCGCAGTCAAGTTATTGAAGTGCTCTTTTGCTTCTGTAAGAGACTTTGTGGGAATGTCTGCAACTTGATATTTTCATAAAGTCTCTTATAAGTGAAGTTTTCCAAACTTGATCTATGTTAGGAGGTTGAAGTTTTCATTAGGGGGGATAGGCTCTAATGCCTCCCTTCCTTCTCTTGTGTGTCCAACTATTGTAAAATCCTTCAATCCTATCCCAAGTTGTTCTTGCCAAGGGGGATGTTAGGATATTTAGACACTTAGAGTTAGTTAAGATCTACTTGGCTAATATGTCTAGGTAAAAGTGTGTGTTTCTTAGTGTGTTTCTTTAGTATACATCGGTATGCATTTGTGGATTCTAGGAAATCTGGTGGTCACGATATTTCCCCGACATAGAGTGATCTGACGGTCCATCTCTCCCTCGATCTTAGCAGCCATTGATTTGTGGCTTAACACTACGATTGGTCCATGATCTCTATTTAAAAAGGAAGGAGGGTCATTCTGGATATCAATTAAACTCTCTTGTAAAAATCTCTTTGTAATCTTTTCTTTGCATTAATAAGCTGCTCCAAGTGGTTTGCATTAGTAGGGCCGTGGATGTTTCCACATGGGTTTTACCGCGGTAAAAACATCCGTGTTGATCAATTTGATATGTTTATGTCTTGAGTGGTTACTAAAGGTGTTCCAACGTTGGAATACCTATGTTGAACTATGTAGATGACATCATATTTGGAAGTAATCTTACCATACCAAGCAAAAACATTGCATTCAAAATGAAACAATAGTTTGAGATGTCTATGTTGGGAGAGCTGTCCTTTTTCTTAGGTTTACAATTAAATAAAATGGGCTACAAACCATTCAAGAAATTTCAAATCGAGGACGGTAAACCTATGAGTACTCCCATTGTCATTGGATGTAAACTAATCCTAGAATATGATTCACCAAAAGTAGACCAAATGATGTACAAATCAATGATTGGAAGTTTTCTCTATTCAACAACAACAAGACCTAACGTCATGCAGGTTGTAGGACTCATGGGGATATTCCAATTTGCACCTAAAGAAACTCAATTAAAGAGTAAAGAGAATATTAAGATATCTTAAAGTCACCTTAGAACTTGGATTATAGTATCCAAAAGAAAAATGGTGTTCTAATTGCATACATTGATGTAGATTGAGATGGTAGTATAGATTATAGGAAAAGCACCAATGGAGAAATATTCTAATTGGAAAATATTTGGTATGGCTAATAAAAAAACATCCACATCCTTATCTACAGCAGAGGAAGAATACATTATTGTTGCATCATGTTGCACATAGGATGATTCTTTGGATAAAACAAACATTAGAAGATTTACAAATAAGGTATGATGAATCCATTACTATTAATTGTGATAACACTAGTTCCATAAGCATATCTAAAAATCTAGTAATGAATTCTCAAACCAAACAAATCCAAATTAAATACCATTTACTAAGAGATGCGTATTGCAAAAATAGTTAAAATGGTCATTGAACACCAAGGCAGTTAGACATTTTCTAGAAATAGCACTTAGGTACTTTTGATCTTTGACATGAAATTGGGAGTAATTCAAAAACCTCATTAAGAACCATAAAATCGCATCAGAAGGGGAACATGGTCAAGGGGAGTGAAGAAAGAGATCTCCCTCGGCATTGTTGTCAAAGGGGGATAAAATTGATAAACAACAGAAGTATTTCAAAGAAAGGTTGTCATCAGTACCAAAGTGGGAGAATGTTGGACATAGTGGTATGATATTGTCATTGATATCAAATAGAGAGAAAAATAACGTTAAATCGAAGCTTAGAAGGCGCATTTGCAAAGTTCTATTGGGATCAATTCCCAACATATCAACTAGAGAACACCCTCATAATTGTGAGGAAACTCTATTACAGTTGGGAGATATGAAAATCGACGATCAATGAACAAAGGAATAGATCAATGATCTTGGTTCAGTTAGAATCCAAGTATAAATCCAAAGAGTTTAGGAGGAATTATGTTCGTAAACCAAACAAATCCAAATTAAATACCATTTACTAAGAGATCATGTTACCCAAAAAATAGTTAAAATAGTGTATGTAGACACCAAAGAACAGATTGCAGACATTTTCACAAAACCTTTGCCCAAGAGTACTTTTGAAAATCTTTGACATAAATTAGGAGTAATTCAAAAACCTCATTAAGAACCATAAAATCGCATCAGAAGGGGCACATGGTCAGGGGGAGCGAAGAAATATCTCCTCTGGAATTATTGTCAAAGAGGGAGTAAATTGATAAGAGAAGAAATTTCAAAAAGAGAAAGGTTGCCATCAATGCCAAAGGCGGAGAATGTTGGACATAGTGGTATGATATTGTCATTGATATCAAATAGGGAGAAAAATAACGTTAACTCGAAGCTTAGAAGGGAGAACACATTGCAAAAGTTCTATTGGGATCGAATTCCCAACATATCAACTAGAGAACACCCTCAGAACTCTGAGGAAACTCTATTACAGTTGGGAGATATGACAATCAGTGATCACTGACGAAAGGAATAGATCAGCGATCTTGGTTCAGTTGGAATCCAAGTATAGATCCAAAGAGGTTAGGAGGAATTATGTTCGTTGATGAAGTTTTTGGGATAGTCCAGGACCATCAGATTGAGATGAAGCTAGAAGCTGGAAGAAATTAAATCCCAACTATCAGATTGGGACACACAATCCTCAACCATAGATCGTAGTCAACTCTAACGTTGACCACTCTAGATAAAAGAAGCTAAGAACAGATAAGTAAGCTATAGGAGCCATCAATCTAACAAAAGAATAGATCGTGGTCGTCAAAGGATGAATTCAGCATAAAACCATAGCAACCGTCAGATATGAGAGTTGCAAAGGAAGATCGTCAGATCAACATTCAATTAAGTCATGACCGTCAAATCTCAGTGAAGGAAGATTGATGGCGGGGAGCCATTGCAGGATTCAAAGGATGAGTTAACATCTGCACAAGTTTTGGTTCTGCAATCCACATAGACCGTCGATCGTCACCTACAAATAGATAAACGGTTGGCATCAATCCCATTATCAACAAGCAATTTCCATTGTGGAACTCGACGATGGTTTTAAAGGTCGTGTTAGTTGGGACTCCACAATAATCCATTATCGTAGATCTCCATGTCAGTTTAAGTATGATCGTTAGATCCAGGCAGAGGACATGTTACACATCAGGAGATCCACATTAGCAAGGAAGCATAGTGCAATAAAATGGTGACAAGTGTCAAGGTCCAGCTGGAATTTTAGGTATATGTAAGTCACAAATCTAAGTGACACGTGGAAACCACTCATTCAGTGCCAAGTCAGCAGTGACGTCAGGAAGTTACGTCACTCAAGGAGTATGTCCTTTGGGGGAAACCAGTGTCTACCACCAGCAACTACCTAAATCATCAAAGTGCGAAGTTGCGAACTAGCATTGGTCGTTGATCCAAGATCCTCCAGGATGAATCATGACCCTTAGATCAAGTGCAGTGGAAGGATAGTGTAAGGTGTACTAAATAACCGATAGCAAGAAATCATCGTATTATCATGAATTATTCGGTATTTAAACACTCTGGAGGGATTGAACTACCTTGGAGTTGTAGTAACCCAGAGTCTCAGAGTGTCGAAGCTCCAACGTAATATCTGATCGTCCCTCGAGAAGGAATATTCACGGTCGAGATCCTAAAAGCGCACAATGAGAAGGCCATTAACAACATGTCTTGTTGAGGTTGTGCAAATCATCCACTCAACCACAGATTAAGACAGAACTTTCTGATCTACGAGTAAATAGATAATACATACTTTGATGAAATTTGCTCCAGAGGAGTTGGAAAGCTGCAAAAGTCGGAGTCCCGAAGCTCCAATTTACCAAAGTAAACGAGAATCTTCCACTCAAATTCATATTAAGTCATGGTCGTCGATTTGTTTGAAACCTATGGACAAGATAGGATCGTCCATCTAATGGAAGAATGAATATCGACCATCTAATCTACTTCGGTAAAATGCACTTTGTAATATTGAATGATTGCAAAGGCTGGAAGTCGTGAAGGATGAAGTTCCGAAGTAACGATAGTTGTCCATCTCATCGTTCTATTAAAACATGACCATTGATCTTGATAAGTGATCAAGCACTCGTTTGGTGTAGCGCTTGGTCACCACCTGTGGTCATATGGAATAGAGGTCCCAAAGCGTTTTCGGTGTGAAATTTTATAGAGAGTAAGAATTTTATCCCAGTCAAGAAGGGATTTTGAACCAGAAATTATCTGACCTTTGTCCTAATTTATCCAACACTTGCAATGGATTACGATGCTAATAATAAAGCTTAGATATTTTCAAACAAACATTTAAGAATGAAATAAAGAGGCATAGGATCAAGTTAAAATAAATCGATCCATATCTGTGATCGATTTATGAAAATCACTCTCACTAAATTAAAAATCCTTCACGATAATGTTTGAATAATAATATAGATTATTGTTAATTTAAAATGAAGAGGTGTGATGGTCCAAACTAAGGGAGACAATGATTCATAGATCACACCAGTTGAAAGATTATATAAACAAGAAAGAATGGTGAGAATAAAGTGTCTCTGTAGTCCATATCAGAAGATCAAAACATAAGTAGAGTCTAAGAAGAATAATTGATGACTCTTATGAACTGAGGGTGGAAGGGAGGAGCATGGAAGGATTCATATCCTTTACTAAGTAAGTGTAATTTAAGGGAGTCGGTGCTTCTAGGGTTGGTGCCCTAAAAACAAGGGAGTTGGTGCTTCCTAGGGCTGGTTCCCTAAAAAACAAGGGATTTGGTGCTTCCTAGGGTTGGTGCCCTGAAGAAGGGGATTTGTGTCTCCTAGAGTTGGTGCTCTAAAAAGGATTGGTGCCCTTCACTATTATTCATAAAATCCTTGTAATTCCTATTAATTATATTTATATAATTGATTTTACAAACAAGTCCATTGTTGATCTATTGTGGTAATTAATAAAATATAAAAGTAATTTCTAATTGTTGAAAAAGGGTAATACTGATTCAGCACCCCCCCCCCGCCTCCCTTCTCAGTATTCCAACAAATCTACTAGTTATTGTGCTTCTTTTGGATGGTTTACTTGCAAGTTCTAGTGGTTGGAATTTTTCTGTAGCAACAATTGTTTTCTATAGCCATAAGGTTACAAAAATATATCTTCGATACTTACATCAAACAACCTTTAAATGTTGCTAAAGTTTTGTGCTATCATACTTGAGTTTCACTTATAATTGCTAGTTAGTCTCTAGCATTTTTACTTGGAATTTTAGTGACTTGTTTAGCATGTATTCCATTTATTTCATTGTTGATTTATATCATTATATAATTATGCTAATTAGAACAACAAGCTTCACTGGCTTTTCCATTGGATCATTGGTCTTGTATCTTGTCTTTTCTTATGTCTCGAGCATGTATAATCATCTTTTGTAGGTAATTGAGCTCTTGGAAGCCATTGATCACTTCCAAGACTCATTTCCAAGCCATATCCCACTTACTAACTTGACCTATAGTGATCCAGGGGATCAAATTTTGCTCAAAATTCAAAGTGCTCAGAATCACTTCAAATCGAACAGGAGCGTAGGCCTCATCGTCACGAACCCAACGCAACTTGTTTGGGTTCAAATGGATGTCGAATGAGAGAGATATCGTGTTCTGTTCAAAATGACAAATAGGCAAAAAACAATTGTGTTGACTGTACAGTCCATACGGATGCTGATGTGGAAGGGTCGTACAACATGTGGCAGGGCCATACGAAATGTGGCAGGTAGTGGTGTGGATAGTTGGCATATGACATGGCTTGTTTGCAACGAATGGGATGGCGACATGTGGCCCAATCAATGGCCGCCACGTGTCACCTGGATATTGGTTTAAAATTTATGTTGTTGGTCGGATTCGACCCCATGACCTCCAGGCAGGGTAAAGCCTTGGGAAGGGCCGCCCAACCAACGCGCCCACATGTAGTACTTAACATATATATGAGTTTGAATTTATTTGAGTTTGAAATAATGTGAAATGGGGCGCGGACCGGGCCGGGGCTAAGCCCCGGCCCACGGTTATATATATATGTCATATGACCATTGTTATGTGCGTTTAAACCCCACGGTTATATCCATGTTATGTGACCATTGTGGTGTGCACGCGTTTAAACCCGCAATTATATATATGTTATGTGACCATTGTGGTGTGTGCGCGTTTAAACCCACGATTATATATATATGGTTAAAACTTAACCCCTGTTTGTATTGTGCACGGTCATGTGGTGGCCCATGTACCCACGGGCCTTGGCGGTTAGGGGCTAGGTGCACCCATAACCATCCTACAGTCTACACCATTTGTGCGGTTGCATACGGTGTTGAGTTTTAACACATAAAAGCGCGTGGGGGCTAGGTTGATGGAACAGGGGTGCATTTTGGCAATCCAGAGACAGCAAGTTTGAAGGGGAACTTCCAGGAAGCCTATCTTCTTCAATTTTTGGCCAAACGAGGTGCCGAAAAAGCCCAGCTTGGGGTTTTTGGACGTTCTGAAGCCATTGGAGCCATCTATTTGGAATTTTGATCATTGTAAAGCACACATTTGAGTAATTTAAGCAAATAATACAAAAGATCCATTGGAAGATGGACCAGGAGATGTAGCCCAAGAGAGGGGTGAACTCCTTTTTCATTTGTTGTGTTATGTGTTTTCTGTTCACTGTTATTTGTTGTTGTTTATATGCATCTTGAATGAGTAATTTCTATAAAATATGTGTTGCAAAATTGATCCATTTGCATTTTAACACATGAATTAAAATATTGCAAATATTTTCAAGAATACAAGTCTTCTTCATTTTTAGATCATATAAGGGCATCACTTCCATAGTCTCACTTTTGATCTCATTTCCCCCTCGGGTCACCCGGGATTCCCCCCTTGTGTTGGATTATTCCTTCACTAAAGTGAGGGGAGGATTTATCTAAGGTGACGGTGGGTAAACTCTCCCACCGTTATCGTCATCTTCTATATTGGGTCAATATTTTCCCAACCTACAGTTTGCACAATAACATTTTAGCGTCGTTGTCAAGGAGGATTGTGAATCCTCTTTCATGCCCTAACAACACTTTAGCAAGATTCCTTCCCAAATCCTTTACCTCTATCTTTCCTAGAAACTCCACTTGAAGGATGTTCCCCTTCCACCCTTGATGAGATCTTCTTGAGGCTCATCTGGCGACTCCACCTTCCAAGAACCCACCTTTCCTTGTTCACCCCTTTCTATCCTTTGATGAGCCTTGATCTCATCTCGCAACTCCATTGAGGTGTCTTTTCAGTCAATGGAATTATGGAACCATGGGATGAATCCTCACGCAAAACTTGTCATGCCTCAAGGAGGGCACTTTTACAAATGGAAATGGAAAAATTTGTTGATGAAGTTTCCAAGGAACTGATGAATCTTGTAAAATATTTATTTCAAAAATCTATCAAAAAACTAGCCCTTGAGGATGAAGAAATGTGTGAAGGACAAATGTATGAAGAAATTCACCAAGAAGATCTCAATGAAGTTTCTCATGTTGAATATATGGACAAGACATTTGATGAAGATAAATTTCTTATACCTTCCCTTCCATTTGATGAAGACATATATGCCTTTGTTCCCCCTACGCATCAAGAAGAGAACAAGATGTGTTGTGACCCTTTTGAAGATCTTTATGATACTTTATTCCATAAATTTGGAAGTGAATAAGTATTAGAGGAGCCCTTGTATGCAACAAATCATTTTGGAAAAAAACAAACAAAGTACTATGTATTAAGGATCAAGCCCCTTATAATGAAGAGGCGATGGAGGAGCATGCCCATGAAGAGAAAGAGGAATTATGATGAGGTACAACATTTTGAGAAACCTCGCAGGACATTGTTATCTTTCCTCCTTCTTGATGAAGGTGAGAATATATATCCTTGATTTCCTTCTGCACATGAAGTTGAAGAAGTAATTAATCACAATGATGAAGAATCTGAAGATCCAGCTAGCCCTAGGCTCTGTTCTTCCTGCACATGAAGACAAAGAGATGGTCATTTTTAGTGGTACTGACAGTCTTATGAAAGAACCCTTGGATATGGTTGATGATCATATAGACACTTTCATACAGAATGGGAGGCGCACATGGGATCTTGGTCGTTTCATTTTTTATAGAGACCTCGTTTACGACATTGAGGGTAGTTGTCAAGCAAAAGGGGTTGAGTTGTCATCTTCCAAAGACTGGTCTTCATGCGTATATGATTTAGATGTTTGGAAACTTGATGAAGACATGGTTACAGGTTTGTTCTGTCCATTCGAGAATGACATGTCACAACATTTTCCGGATGATTTTCAGTCATCCCTTGGGAGTTGTGATGCAGATCCTTTTGGGAGTGCAGACTTGTTCTATGAGGACATTTAGTCACCTTCTTCCTCAATTTTAGATGAACCCTAGGACATGGCCATCCCAGGGGAATCAAAGGCACACTCTACAAAGAGAAAGTGTTTTCATCTTGGGGATTTTTACGAGGATTTAGATATGAAGAGGCAACATTTTTCTAGACTTGAGCATGTCCCTTACCTCATTTTTTATTTTCAGGGAAATCACGAGGTCTTATTGGGATCTCTCATGTCTTCTCGGTCTTTAGGAAGCAAAAACCATGCTAATGGGGATGAATATGAGCCATTGTCTGCTTATGGTATCCCTCTTCAAAGATGGATTGATCGATCTTGTGGCTATCCTTTCAAGGAGGATTTCTAGGATGATCATAATTGCGGATGTTCTTTTCAGCAAGATTTCCTTCCTCCCATCCATCTCCATGAGTTTCATTTCATGATTAATTATATGTTTATTTATGCTCATGATTATTATGTGCTCAACTTAACCTTGTTCTATTGCATGATTAAGCACATGGGGAGATACCTTGATGAAATGATGAACAAATAGTTTCGCTGGTTGTATGATTTCTCCTGACATCATCTATTACCTAATCTTTAGGGCCCAATGCCCCAGGTAAGTAGGTAGGTCATCTTGATTTCTTACATTTTCATATTGATTGCTCATGGTAGTTTAGTTTCATTTCATCTTTGATTTTCATTTTTCTCTACTTGCATTATTGAGTTACATGTTTCTCTTTTGATCATATATATGAAAAATTCAAAAAATATATATTTTCTAGACTAGTTGTCATTTTTTAGTCTTTGAGATTTGATATATATGGAAGAAGGGTGATAGAACCATCCTAGATTTTACAGTTTTATGTTTTAGTGTAGGCATAGGTCCACCAGGATATGCGACAGTTTTCATGCACTCTACGGTGAGTACATGTCCCCAAGTAGGATCAAAATGTTATCACCAGTTCCTAGGGATAGCTAAGGAGATGATGTCTCAAGGCCCTCATGTTGCAGGCATGGAGTACCGAGAGAGAGCTTGACCAGCAGTGTCCACTTGCACAAATAGATACCCACCTCGCCACCACAGTTCTAGGTTCATCGTGAGGGTATCCACCACATCAACTTGCTTCTGGAGGACATTGGGTCTTGGTCCATGAGGTACAATCCAGGTATTGTGGTGAGTTTCATTTCAATATTTAAGGCATTTGAGTTTTTTTCATTTTAAACTGCTTTTGATTATGTAACGTCTGCTTGGAAATTACAATGTTTGCCTTGTTTCACCTTGGTGGTTGACATTGCGCCCTAGTAAGTGGGTCACCCTTAGGGATAGGTTTGATACTAGGAGGTCCTCTTGATGATTCATCATGCCATTCTTGACCATACTTGTCACTTTCCACACTTCATCCCCTCATCTCCTTACCTTTTGGGATTTTCAGTTATACTGACCCAAGAAGGTATTGTCCCTCATTTCATGGGAAGAAGAGGATGAAGGCCTAAAGGCTTGTAGCTCAAAAAAGATAAAATCCAATAATGAACCTTCTATATGCTCTCCCAAGGATCCCGAGGACAATGAAATGTCTCTCATAAGAAATTGATGGGACCCGTGAAAAATAACTAATACAAAATTCCAACTAAGGTGAAGTATGTGTGGGCATTGTTTGTCATGCTTAGGTAGAAGCCCCACACATTGTTTTCAACTTGGGGAAGCATGATGTGACCAGGGTAGAGTCAATGTGGGCATTGTTTTTCATGCTTAGGTAGAAGCCCCACCTTGGATTCATCCTAGAAACATCTTAAAAGAACAAAAGGAAATAAAAGGGCTTGGAAAAAGCTTGCATTGAAAAAGAAGGTGCAACACACCCTCTACATAGGCACCCATAAATGAGATATTGCGATCCCTTGTATGTCATGAACCCCATGCCCAAGAGTCTTTCCACCATCCATGTCACTCTGTCCACGTGTCTTAGAGAGGGGCCCACTTGGGAAACACTCATAAACTCGAGGTATGATTCATCCAATAGGTCGCTTTGTCAACCCTCCCATACCCAAACTTGGCAAATTGCATAGCGTCTTTGAGCACTTGTTTATTTTGATGAGGTGGTTCTTTATGTACATGCTTATATGGCTCTTTTATTGACTTGATTTACTTATCATGATGTATTTGACTTGAGATCCTTGGTGGGTGTATTCATTGTCTTTACAGAACCTAGTTGGTGGACAGATTTGGAAGAACAAGCCTACCTTGGGCTTCCTTGGGGGCTTGAATCCCACAAGTTGGATACCAAGGCCCGCACACCGGACAATGATGAAAACATTTGGAGGCCACAAGGATACCTTGGAGGACCTCCCTTTTTCCCCTACTAGCCCAATGTTTTTCCTTTGGAGGCCAAAACGTCGCATTTGGAAGGCTTGACGTCTTATGGGGATAGGGTTTGGGGTGGTGGTGTTGATTGACTTGACACTTGGCATGGTTTGATGGAATAAGGGATCGTTTGAAGGAGGAAACCCTAGTTCATGAGAGGGAGGCCCTAAAATACCCAACAACCTCCATATTCTACTCCAACAACTTGCAAAAGGGTGCCAAAACGTCACCCTTTAGGGGGATGTCATCACTTTAGGGTTTCTTATGTGTATTTTTAAAGTTAAATTTGAATTTTGTAATGTAAAGGGTAAAATTAACGGTTTTTTACCCCTTAATTTTTGGTTTACCCTAAAATTAAGTGGAAAAACACTTTTAGTAGGATTTGTATAAATAGAGATCACTTCTCTTTCATTTTTATCATAACTCTCTTATCTTGGAGAGGATTCTTGGTTGAAATCTGCGCCCTACTTGAGAAATTGTGTCTATCTCTCTTGCTACTATTTCTTGTTATCATTTGCTTTGGCTATTGGATGAAGAAGTAAGGTTCTATCTTTCTTGGAGGCTATTTCTTTATTTTATGGTGGATTTTCTTGGTTAAAAGGAGTTTATCTTGTTAATGCTTGGACTAGGTAAGGAATCTTTCATTTTATTGCTTATTTTCTTGGTCAGAAGGTTAATTTGATAATATTTTGGGGAGTATAATGGCATACAACCCCACTAATTCCATCATAATTGTCTTGAAATAATTTTTTGCACAAAGGTATACTAGGAGGAGTAAAAGGGTTTACACCCTCCTAGGGTTTTTATTAGCTAGTCTTGCTTGCCTTGGGGAGAAAAAGGGCTTACACCCCCAAGGAAGTAGCATAAATAGCTCTTTAATTTTTAAAGACTCCATAACCTAATAGTTAAAGGCACCAATGTCTTGCATTGGAGAAATAAAATCATTGCATTGGGATACGTAGAATTACGAGATATTGAAATTAATTAAGTTGGAATCTTTTCTACAAACTTAAGACTTGTCAAGGCCAAAAGGGTGTCTTGTTTCTCCAAGGATTTATTGATATTGTAATAAATTTAATCTACAGCCATTAGGTTTGCAGAAAATCACTTCATAATTTCTAAATTTGCTCATGTTCTAAGCATCAAATTTTGCTAGAAAGTTGCCAAGTTAATCTACTAGTTATTGTGCTTCTTTTGGGTGGTTTACTTGCAAGTTTTGGTGGTTGGAATTTTCTGTAGTAGCACTTGTTTTCTACAGACATAAGTCTACATAAATATATCTTTAATACTTACATCAAACAGCCTTAAATGTTGTTAAAGTCTTGTGCTATCAATCTTGAGTTTCACTAGTAATTGCTAGTTAGTCTCTTGCATATTTACTTGGTCTTTTAGTGACTTGTTTAGCAACTATTCCATTGATTGTTGATTTATATCATTATATACTGCTGATAATTAGGACAACAAGCTTCACTTGATTTTCCATAGGATCGTTGGGCTTGTATCTCATCTTTTCTTGTGTCTCGGGCAGGTATAATCATCTTTTGTAGGTACTCAAGCTCTTGGAAACCATTGATCACTTTCGAGACTCATTTCCAAGTCATCTCCTACTTAGTAACTCGGCCTATAGGGGAATCATTTCCATAGTCTCACTTTCCATCTCATTTCCACCTAGGGTCACCCAGGATTCCCCCTTGTGTTGGATTCTTCCTTCACTAAAGCGAGGGGAGAGTTTATTTGAGGTGACAGTGGATAAATTCTCCCACCAGTATCGCCATCTTGTAGATTGGGTCAGGATTTTCCCATCCTACAGTTTGCGCGATAACACCATCAACACTTGGTTTTCTCCAAACCAAATCCACACTCAATTGATTGATCAGTTATCTCAACTGCATGTTTTTTTATCCTAGGATGGTAAGGACAAGGTTCTTAAAGATTTTCATGGACTACCTTTAGGCATCGAGTTCTCAACAAAGTCATACATTTACATTGGTTAAATTGACTACAATGTATGTTTTTTTCATGGAAAACATAGTAATCAACCTGACAAGAACTCTCTAGAATTTGTATTTCTCTTAGAGGTTTCATTTGGTGGTTGTTTTTAATCCCATTTCAAAAAGTGGTGCTATCGGTAGCACCCATTTTTTTCAAGGTCAAAATTACAAAATTTTGCGACTATGATTTATAATGTTGCAAACAAAAACCTTAAAATTGGCCTCCAAAGTAAAAAGTGGTGCTACCAGTAACACCTTGTTTCTAGGGGGGAGGAAACTGCAACTTGTTTGAAACCATGACATTGACAATTGATACCATTGCAAACAAAAACCTTAAAATTGATCCTCAAATCAAAAATTGATGTTGCTAGTAGCACCCATTTTTTTTATTTCAAGTTTAAAATTACAACTTGTTTGATATAGTGGCCTTGACAACTGGTGCCACTACAATAAAAGGCTTCAAAATTAACAACACTCAAATCAAAACATGGTGCTATCTATGACACCTTTGTTTTTTAACCTTTTTTTTCATGAAGCACACATATGTCTAATTATATTAATCTATCAAAGAAATTTGTTTACAAAAAAACTTTGTTGCTAACCTACCGCTCAGGAAACCAGATCAACAACAAAGAAATAAGTCATTTGTCCATAGATTTTGAAGGAGGTTAATTAGAATACCATGTCTAGCAAAGAAAGCAGTAAAAGGAGAGAACTAGAGCTTGTAGGAAGCTCTGTTATATATACTACTTGGTATCATCATTCAAAACCAAAAAATGTGTACATATTGATTACTGAGTTGAGGGGTTTGCAGTTGAGCCTGAGGCAGCTCAGGTGTTGATTGCATAGTGCTATTTTGGGATGAGATTGTCATCACTGTTCTTGAAGACGAGACAAGAGATAACGCTTCTCTGAGGAGAAGGTGAAGACCATTCAATTGCAGTTGAATGGTGTTCTAGGTGTCCTATTGTGTTTGCACCATTTGTCCCATAAGTGTTTTGAGGTGTCAGTGTAATTTTATTGTCTTCTAGTACTTGGTTTCTCTTCCTCTCATGATGCCCACGTCTCTTACTAAATTGGTGATGGCCTCGTCCACCTCCCAATCAGTCAACAGGGTTCTCTACAATCGAATTTAAGCTTCCACTTCTTTCAAGTGGGCACGGAACTGAAGCAGGGTGGTCGCCCAAAATTTGGTCAGGACAACCTGAGCATCATGTTGCACCCGGGTGGTGAGTGTTTCTTCTCTAGTCCGGCAGTCAAATGAATCTATAGGAGCGCCACTCCCATTCCTATATCCATGTTGGTACCTGTGTCGAGGTGCCATCGAACTTAGAATTTTCTTCCCTGTGTCGAGGTTGAAATGTTGTGTGAAGGGGAGAGGTGTCATACACCTAGGATCCTTCCTAGCTCAAGAATCCCCCGCGATCACTATACTAAGAGTTCTATCTCTACTATAGTCCTTTTTCTTCCCCTACTATCCCAGAGCTCCACCTTTTTAATCCTATATTAAGACTGCCTCGTGCTATTGAGGTTATCCTGGTTGGAGATGCTGAGAATCGAGGTGCTAGTGAAGTGGTTTAATCACATTGAATCTAGGTTTAATTGCCACAGGATGATCATCGACATTCTCATTCATAAGGATGCTTGGTGTTTGTGCCCCTACCTGATCACCTTCTGCGCAATTATTGGGATCTGACCACGATGATACACTCTTCCCAGCACCCTATCTCGAGGTGTTTTGGCCTAATATTATGAAACTCAAAAAAATAAAAAAATAAATGAACATTTTAAATTAAAAAAAAAATAAACTATATTAAAAAAATAAACCAAATATTAAAACAAGTTAACAAAACATTAAAAAAAATTAAAATTATATTTAAAAACTAAATATTAAAAAAAAACTTATTTTAAAAGGATAAATATTAGAAAAATATATATTATTGAAAAATATTTAAAAAGAGGTTT
>SNQJ01S0173378.1:0-16496 GCA_010110895.2 Picea sitchensis | reverse complement strand
CAAAGATATTTAAATTATCACCACTAAATTGTTGTCTAGTTGATGTTGCCATAGGTTGATGGGAGTATTTCTTCAGCTGGATATTAACTTCAAATAAATATTTTCGGAAAGATGACGATAATTTAATCCATTAGAAAATGGCAATTTAATGCGATTTAATGAGTAATTCCTCGAGACTTTCTCCATTAATGATGATATTTTCGGAGCCTGCACAATCAGTTTTTAGAATTAAACAACACTTAATGCATATTGGGAAAAGCAAGAGAATGGCAGGGATGAACGAGAGCGAGTTTGAAATATGGAGCTTTTCATGAACCCGTGAACCGCGAACCTGCGGTTATGGATGACCAAAAATATGTTAAGTGTAGAAAGGCGATCGGTCGGACTTGCATGCAGGAGAAATAAAATACTTAAGGGCTTGGCACCAGTGACAAATTTGATGGTCAAAAATTAGATCATGAAACTTTGGGTGGGAAATAGATATCACGAAACTTGGAGGATGAGGTCTTGAACCCGCGAACCCGCGAAGTTGAAAAATGGCTAAGTATAGGGTAGCAACAGATTTATAAAATGGGAAAGTGGATGGAGATGAAAGTCCGTGAACCCGTCGATTACTGAAATGTGACTATGCATGGTAACTAGAAAGGGATAGAAGAAGGGATTAAAAAAAGAGGGAAACAAGGGGAGGTGTAGAAGAGGGAAAATAAATGGAAAAAAGAAGTTGGGAAAATAGAATGGGGAAGGAAAAATCCAGAAACGGGAAATGATCTCAACAATTGGATCCAACTATGGGATGATAACCCCCTGTGGGTTGTCAAGAATCCAAAATCTTCATGACCAGGTGCTTCCATCCATTGGGCTATGGAGTCAAAAGGTAAGGATATACAAACTAAGTAAAAGAAAAATTATGTACAAGAAAATGAGAAAATTTTAGGCAAAGAAACCTTTCAAATGTTGCACATTAACAGACAACATTAACATTTTACCCTTCATGTCTTTGAGCCTATAAGAATTAAAACCCAAGATATTTTCAATGATGTATGGTCCAATCCAAATTTCTTCGAATTTTGTGTGCATCGATGGTTTCTTCTTAGCTTTATTCTAGAGTAACACCAGTTCTCCCCTTTGAAATTTTTTTAAGGTTACATTCTGATCAAAATATCTTTTGATACTTTTTTGTCTCTGAGAAGTTCTATTCAATGCTTTGCTTCATTCATCCTCCAATTTCAATAACTGTTTGACTCTCTTTTGCATAGGTGAATCGTCTTTTGCATCCTCTGTATTAACTACAAAAGTCAAGGCATTTAGCTTGAGGCTAATCACCATTTTTTCTTCTTTCCCATAAACCAATGTGTACGGAGACATTACAGTGTTGTCTTTCAGAGTCATTCTTCTCTCCCACAATGCATCAGTCAACTTTAAATGCCAACTCCTTTGGTTCTTGTCAATAGTTTTCTTCAATATATGAATGAGTGTCGTATTAGTGGATTCTGGAAGACCATTCCCTTGAGGATGATAATTTGATTACTGCCCCGTAACAATCCCATTCTCCACATAATTCTGTATATTTTGAGCCAATGAAAATCGAACCATTATCAGTGATGAATTTTTCTGGGACACCAAACCTTGACAAAATATTATCTTTGAGAAACTTAATCAACTCTTCAGAATCAACCTTTTTTAATGCCACTGCTTCTGTCCACTTTGTAAAATAATCTATAGAAGTGAGGATATATATATTTCCTTTGCTTTACTTTGGATTTATTTGTCCAACGACATCAAGTTCCCATTGGGAAAATGGTTGTTCTACAGATATAGGTTGTAATGGCATTGCAGATTTTTTCATTTTCCCTGAAAATTGTTCGCAAGATACACATTTTTTTATGGTAGCATATGAGTCTTTAAAAACCGATGGCCAATAAAAAATAACTCTTATTATCTTATGGGCTATGGTGGTAGGCGAAAAATGTCCACCACATATTCCTTCATGGAATTATTTCATCAATTCTTGAGCTTTCCTTTCATCAACACATCTCAACAATATACCATCATAGTTCCTCCTTAATAATATATCAACAATCAACACATATTGAATCAATTTCATCTTCAATGTTCTTCGCTCTTTAGGATTCATGGTGACTGGAAATTGTCTAGAACTCAAGTAGAATACAATATCTCTATACCACTTTGAATCTACCACGGGTTCTCCTACTGATATTGAAATCACTCCATCCAAGGAATCACTATTTTCAATGAGCTTACATAAACCCTGTCCTTTAATTGGTTTTAAAGGTTTAATTTCTATATCATATTCTTGAATCTTCGCCATCTAGTTTTCCCATTTTCCTTCTCTCAATTGTTTATTTAAAAGCATCTTCACAGGAGCGGATGGAACATATGCAATGACATGATAATTTAGTATATAAGTTTGAAAGTACGCCACCGCTTTCACAAGAGATAGGGCTTGCTTCTCCAATTTTGAATATCTCAATTCAGAATCATGAAGGGTTTTGCTCATGAAGTTAATTGGAAATTCTTCACCCTTGGTATTCCTATGAGTAAGAATAGATTCAACAATCGTTTCTATAGAGAATGAATAAATGATGAAGTCTCTTTGAAAATATGGGCTAATGAGGACTAGATTTGTAGTGATTGCCTTTTTTATATTATTAAAAGATTCTTGTGTACCATGGTCCATTCAAACCTTTGGTCCTTTTTCAACAGTAAATTGATCGTCTTCAGAATATTTTCATAGTAAGGGAAAAATCTTTGTACAAATTTGATCTTGCCAAAGAATGATTGAACTCCCTTATTAGATGATGGGGGGGGTTGGGTTCATTTATAACTTTAACTCTTTCTGGATCTATATAGATTCCTTACTTGCACACAATATGACCCAATAGTTTTCCTTGAGTTACAACAAACAAACATTTCTTTGGATTTAAGGAAACACCATATACCCTATACCTGTCAAAAAACTTCCTTAGGTGATGAATGTAATTGCTCCTTGTTTTTGAGTTTACTATTAAGTCATCTTGATAATCCACCATGAATTTTCCTATCAACCCCTCAAAACATGATCCACAACCCTCTGAAATGTAGCTCCTACATTTTTTAAACAAAAGGGCATCCAAGCATATGCATATGTCTCTCAAGGTGTTATGAAATTTGTCTTTGCTCTGTCTTCTTCAGCAACGAAGACTTGATTATACCCAGAAAAATCGTCTAACATAGACATGCAGGCTAATCTCGTGACTTGTTGGAGAAGAAACTCCATGTTAGGAAAAGGACAATTATCCTTTACACTTGATTTGTTAAGATCCCTGGAATCTACACTCATTCGGATATCCCCAGTCTTTTTTCTTACTATCACAGGGTTTGAAAGCCAATCAGAATGTCTAATGGGGTATATTATTCCAGTATTCTTTAATTTCTCCAATTCAACCTTTACCATTGGTTTTAATTTGGGGTTTATTATCCTTATCTTCTACTTGGCAGGCTTTGCCTCTTCTCTCAAGGGAAAAATGTGTTGAAATATTGTTTTATCATATGCCTTCGAATCATCATAACTCCATGCAAACACATCAATATATTCTTTAAATAATGCGACATATTAATCAACTTCGTCAATTGTGAAATCAACTCCCAAATTGACGTATTTTGGGGAACTATTAGTTCCAATATTAAGTTTTATTGTTTCTTGGACCTTTCAGAGCGATGCTTCTTCCAGAAGGTTTTTAGCATGGTTGTCTCTTGTAAAAAGAGACTCTGATTGAATACAATTCCTTGGGACAACAATTATGTGATTGTACTCATCTTCATCGTCATTCATAAAAAAAAATTCAATTCTTCATCATTCTCAAATACTTGTAAATACTCTTGATTATTAGGTACAAAAGGTCAGAATATTGTTTTTAATTGAAAATATGTTTTTCTCTGAATATCATTCGGGTTTGACAGTAAGGCTGCCAAAGCTATGTTAGTTGTGGAGCCTGATTATCTTCCTGATTTAGAGGTCTTTTACTTTCAGTCGTGTTTATACCCCGGAAGTATGTACACTCTTCCACGCGGGGGAGTGCAGAGGGGGGGTACCCCCGAGTCTGAGGAGGTACCCATTATGGGGTTTTGGGGGGAGCTATCCCACAGTTCTGGAAATTAGGACAGCCGAGCCCACAGAGACCAGAAGCCCCATGGCATCTTAAGGGTATGTGCCATTTCATTTTGTAAATCACGGGTACATTCCTACCATTTATAAGGTGTGAGATCTAGCGATAGAGATTAATGTTAGGGGTTTTTCCTAGAGGCAACCTCTTTTATGAAATGTATTTTAAGAGCTATGTGTTAGTGAGTATTTGTATTACGAGAGAGGGAGGCTGTGAGGAGAGAAGAGGAAGTTACACGGGTTTTACTGTAGGTTATTATCCACTGTTTCGCTGGATAATAATAAAGAAAGGACACGGCAATTCTCTAGTGGGCGTAGCCCACACTAGGTGAACCACGTAAATCTGACCTTGTCTCTCTTACATGGTAGCTATTATCTTTTTGTGTTTGTTTTAAAATTTGTTTTGTTTTTATTGCTCGGTATCTGTTTTCTAACAAGCTAATGAATATACTTAGCACGATTCTTGTCCCTTGGATTGAAAGAAATGTTGAAAGAGTTGAAGGCTTCCATCAATTCATTAAATCTTTTGAAATATAACTTGAGTCTTTCTTTTTAATTGTATACCTCTGGTTAACTTGATTTGTACCGGCTCAGTCTCTAGTCACAATTAGATGTTCTAGCTTCATTTCTTGTGCAAGAATCAATCCACGAATCAAAGCTTTGTATTCTACCTCTGAATCAAAGCTTCGTATTCTACCTCATTATTGTTACATGCAAATTCAAGTCTGATAGCATGTGGATGCACAATCTTTCCTAGGTTTACAAGGACAATTCCAACTCCACTCTCGGAACTTGAGCAAGATCCATCAAATGACATTCTCCAATAAACTTCAAACTGATGCTTTTGATTCTCCATATCTAAAATTTTCTCCATGTCTTCAATCTGCTCCATGTCTAGGATACCATAGTTTCCGATCCTGGCGTGTATATAATCTTCCATTAGTTCATTATCCTTATTTTTGAAAGAGAAGTGTCTCATGGGTTCACGAGGGAGCTTAATTATTGGTCCTCCTTTATCTAGAAGCATCATGCAACTTCCATCGTTTATTATGTATCCTCCGATCATAGATGACCAATCCATTCCTAAAACAACTCCATATGCAGGAGGAAGGTCTACTACAAAAATATTGAAAACTATAATAATATGGGGAGCCGTCGTGATCCAAGCATAAAAATATTTGATTTCTCCATAAGTTGGTACTTGTATGGAATACATTTCATATATACTTTCACTAGTCTCATAATATTTGGTGCAGATCATTCCCAATGCCTCCATGACCTCCAATGGAATAATATTATTGGTCGCACCAGTATCAACTAAACAATTATGAAGTGAAACATCATGATTTTCAATCAAAATATAAAAAGGTGGGATTTTACCTCTCAACTTTACGATTGATGTGCTATGGCTTTGTTTCGTAATTATAACAACAACCTCCATTTTTCTAGATGGATCATCCAACAATCTCAAAATATTTTCCCTTTATTGAGGGATCTTTACCACTTCTGTAAAAGGAAGAGTTATCCTTAGCTTACTTAAGTCTTCTACAACATTATATTTTGTCTAGGTAGGGTTTAACATCAGGTGTTGCTTCTTGCTTCCAACGCTATCTGTCACATTTTCATTTTCCTTTTTCTCATTCAACTTTTCTTTATCTTTTTCCTTTTCCTTTTCAGAATCATTTTTATTCTTGGCTTTATTTACAAACATTCTTGTTTGGGAAACATTCTCTTGCAAGTCGGGGTCATTTTTGCATTCTTCAAATATATACATGGATGTTGCATCCGTCCATCTGTACAATTTCAGAACTTTCATCAGGTAAATAGTTGTTCCCTTTCTCAACCATTTTCTCTCCATATAAAACATCCATAACAACTGCATTTGGGATTGGTTTCCTAGGAACCCTTTCTCTTTGTGGATTATTAGTGTCTTCAAACCTCACTCTGTTTTCTTGGGGAGGGTTCCTTCTTTGCTCTTGGACTGACATTCTTGGATTTTCTACATAATTACCCCCCTTCTTAATCTAGTTATCTCATTTTGCATTTTCCTAATGGTTATATTCATTTTTTCAATTTCAATTATTTTCTTAGTTGCTCGTGCGCCAATAGGGTCTACCTTCACATCTGGTATGGTTGCCTTAAAAAATCCTCCTCCAATTATTTGATTTTGGGTGGGTCACGAATTCTGATCTTCGTTCTTTCTTGAGCTAGAGGCTCCTTGATCATCAATATTTAGGCCTCCCAGCTATCTCTATACTTTTCCTAGGATAATATCGGGGTCAACACATGTCTCAATAATAATTTCTTCCATCTCAGTGGCCTTAATCATTTCTTCCTCCAAGGTATCCATCTGAGATGTTCTGATAGCATATTTTACATTTGGGGGCATTGCATTCTTATAACAACCAAGTATCATTGGGTCATTAGGTATTTTATCTTTTGGAATCTTACTCAATGTTTTATTGAACCAGAGATTAAAATCTCGTATTATCTCATTCTTCCTCAAACCAATCTAGGTAAAATTAGTGAGAATGGTATGATATACAACTGGAGGAGCGAACATAGTCAGGAACATGGCTTCAAGGTCGTTAAATGAGCCAATTGACCTAGTGGTTAATTTCATATACCATTCATAGGCTCTTCCTGATAAGGTTTGAAGAAATAACCTTACCATCACATCGTCATATTCAACACGATGAAAACCACTAGGTGTCTTTTGGCATCAATTGTTCTGTCTCCAGAAAATTCTTTCAACGTTCCCTTAGGGAGAACAGGGAGGTCATGTTTCTCACCTTGAATATTTAAAGGGGAATCACTTACTCTTCTTCAGTTTCCAAATATTAGGTCTTCTTGATTTCTTCCACCACCTCCTCCACCTCCTTGTCTTTCTCCATGAATTTCTCTTACTCTTCTTCGGTTTCCAAATATTAGGTCTTCTTAATTTCTTCCACCACCTCCTCCACCTCCTTGTTTTTCTTCATGAGGTTCTCTTCATAGTTCTTCTCGTGGTTGTTTGTTTCTTTCTTCCATGTCTGGAGATATTTCAGGAATATGTTTTCCACTTCTTAGAATACTATGTTTCTTGCTTTTACTCCTAGTAATGGGTCCCTCCTATTCGTCCAGCTTCAATCCTGACCTCGTTCTTGTGCTGCTCGAGCTAGTCTTTCGTTTCTTTTGTCTTGTGGCTCGTCTCTCCTATGTCTAAGAAGGATTTATATTTATTCTTCTTGGACCAATGTCTTCCAAGATATTTCCAATTATTCTCTGGTCTCGGATTTCATTATTAACATATTATATAGATGGTGTAGGATGCTTCGTTGATTATTTAATCAAATTTCCATGTGGGGTTGATCCGCCTGGGGAAAGTCATGTATCTTTCAGAAATGCTAAACTAGATTTCAAATTTCAATTCATTCCCCAGTATGGTCTCCAAAAATGTTGACGCTTGAATTCGTTAAGACCGAAACGACAACCTCACGAGGATAAAAATCCCCCTGTGTTTTTATAGAGATGGTACTCCTCTGTGTTTCAAGATTTTATTAGAATTATAGATTTTCAAAATAATATAGGACTTTGAGAAAGTCCATCGTGATATTCAAAGAAATATAAAGATTGCAATAAAACAAAAAGTTTTGTTTTCAAAGAGAGTTCCTGAGAGATGACCAGGAACCTCACACATCACATATTTGAAAAAGATAAGGAAAATTTACTCACATCCATCATAGTTAAACTAAATATTTTTTATCACATAAAATGAAAGAAGATGGTATGCATGGATAAGAGAACCTTAATAGAGTAAACACATGTGGACCTAAAATAAATAAAATGATAGATCAATCTCAAATATTTTATACTCAAAACTCAAAGTTATAAAATACAGTCAAAACTAAACCCGAAATAGTTCTTTTGGGATTTCTGAAAAAAATAGTCAGTTACAAAGCTTTGAAATTTAAATGTGCTTGTCCTTAGGACTGGGATTGGGGCTCCCGCAAACCATAAAGAAAATATAAACAAGAAGTAAGGTGTGGAAAGAAGATGGTGGGCGATAACAAACCTGGAAAGAAGACAACAAGGAGTTATCAGATTTCGGCTAAACCTTTATAGTTAAAGAAGTGGAGTAACTGGATGAAAAACTGATAAAGAAAGAAAGATGTAATCAACATAAACTTACTATGATGGTCTCTCCTTCGTTCACTTGTTTTCTGATTTCCTTTTATTATCCTCGTTGACAATTATATGAATCGTCTCAATTGTTTCTTCTTGGCCTTCTTTGGTTAATTTATCAATTTCCTTTTTAAACCAATCTTCAATGTAGTTTTTCATTGGTGCAACATTTATTTAATGCATGATTTTAATATTGAATAATTATCCTTCCAAGTCTCTTAAGTAATGATAAATGCCATGTATTGCCTCCTCAATATCTTTATTTTTCATGGAATAATCAACCAACCAATTTTTTATTTCTTCTTCATTTAAGATAGTCTGGATGAACGAACGATTGAATCCCACCGAAAGCATATGTTCTAAAAGTATTTTGTTAGGATCAAATCCCTTTATCTTTTCAACATACTTTAAATTCACATTGTTGAAATTTTTTTCAAACTCTTCAATTTTATGTATGTTTCTAAACATGAAATCTCCAATCTTCCATGGCAAGGGGATAAATTGCTTTTCCTTTTTTAATGGAAAAAATGTAGCCAAAAGTTTTATTTCCTTGCCACCTTTGTAATGAATAATTTGTCAGATACATGATACAGGAGAAAAGAAGGATTTTCTTTGGAACAAAATACCCTTATGACACTGTGATTCTCCATTTGTTCTATCGTTCCTTTTTTCTCTAAGAATCTGTTAGCCTAGTCAAATATCCTTGAAGTATTTTTTCCCAACAATAGCCTTTTGAAGACTGAGACAAAATCATTATATCATAAAAATACAGAGGGGTATTATGTCTCCATAGTGTATGATACCAAAAGGAAACTAGATCTATTTCACGATTCACCCTCTTACTTATGGTTAGGTTTGGAAATTGACAACAATACACAATAGAAAATACTAGATAGGAAGCCATAAATAATTTTTTGTCCTTTTTATAGTGTGATAACTAGGACGAGATTTCGATAGAAATAAATTTTCCCTTGTCAAATATGGCATGTTCTTTCATTGTAAAATATAAAATATATAAAATCATGCGAGAGATAATAGCAGTGCTTTCCTGACCTGTCAACTTGGTAAACAACCATGAAATTTCTCGATAGGGGTTTTTAAAAGACTCAACCTAGATCATGGTTATGTCTTCTGGAATAGACGCATGATTCTCCAAATATTCAGGTAGGAGAACAAGCCCATTGTTATGTTTCTTGAAAAAATCTTTGAAGTCTTCTCCTTTGAAGGTAAGTGTCGACTCTGGGAGCCTCAACATCTTACGAAAAAATTGTGGTGAAAGGGAAATCGGAGAATGATCTTGGAGTTGTATAATTCTCTGGCTTAACACGTAATTCTTCACACACCATGCAACAAGTTGTTTACAGTCAAAAACCTCAGGAACACACCCGATGCAAGGGATTCTAGATGACCAAATTATGTCTTTCTGTGCAGGAGGAGAGGAATAATATGAATATGCTCTTGACCACTGAAAGTTCCAGTCCTCGTGACCAAAGTTATTTAAAGTATCATCACAAAACTGTTGTCTATCTAATGCTACCATAGGTTGATGGGAATATTTATTCAGCTGGATAATAACTTCAAATAAATCTTTTCGAAGAGATGACGATAATTTAATCCCTTGGAAAATGGCAATTTAATGTGATTTAATGAGTAATTCCTTGAGCCTTTCTCCATTAATGACGATCTTTTTGGAGCCTGCACAATCAGTTGTTAGCATTAAAAAATACTTAATGCATATTGGGAAAAGAAAGAGAATGGCAGGGATGGACAAAAGTGAGTTTGAAATATGGAGCTTTTCATGAACCCGCCAACCCACGGTTATGGATTACCAAAAATATGTTAAGTGTAGAAAGGCGGTCAGTCAGACTTACATGCAGGATCAATAAAATACTTAAGCGCTTGGCACTTGTGATAAATTTGGTGGTTAAAACGTAGATCACGGAACTTTGGGTGAAAAATGGATATCACAGAACTTGGAAGATGAGGGCTTGAACCCACGAACCCACGAAGTTGAAAAATGGCTAAGTATAGTGTAGTAATGGAATTATAACATGGGAAACTGGATGGAGATGAAAGTTTGCCAACCCGTCGATTATTGAAATGTGACTAAGTATGGTAACTAGAAAGGGATAGAAGAAGGGATAAAATAAAGAGGGAAACAAGGGGAGGTGTAGAAGAGGGAAAATAAATGGAAAAAAGAAGTTGGGAAAATAGAACAGGGAAGGAAACATTTGGAAACGGGAAATGATCTCAACACCTCTGAATATCATGATGGAAGTCCTAAAGGTAGCAGAGAAATAATAACACCTGGTGCTGATCTAGAAGATGGTATTATCAAAACAACGCAAAATACCATTCGAGATCAATTAAGGAGGAACAATTTGGTTGATGAGGGCCATACATTTCTATTGAATGTGAAGCAACTATATAAACCCATAGAAGGCCAAGAAAAATACCAAATTAGAAAACCACGCCAGTTGCATATCCAAAACTTGAAAGCACTGATTAGGCACAATACATATGCATATGTGGTTGACTACTTAGTTCTTTTTGACCCAATGGAAGTTCCTACCAAGGATGTATTTGATAGGTCAAAATGTTTTGAGTATAAATATTATATTATTGGAGGAAATCATGTTGTAGAGGCTAGAAGAGAATTGATGCAAGAGTATCCCAATAACCCTCTCTATGAGACAGACAGATGTGTAATTTATGTTGGTTTAACAGATGAAGAAGAAAGGTTATTGGCATGGGATCATAACATAGATAATGAGTACATGGTGTCCATGACTTTTATTCAGAGAGTGGGATTTATCCATAATGAGTTTTTTGTAATATGTGGTGGGGATAGATCAAATGTTGATGCAAAGTTTAGGAAGGAATGTTGTATGGAAATAGGTTTCCCTATTGATGAGGAAAGTGTAAAAGTAAAAAATCGCAAAGGAAGTGATGCATTCAGAGCTATGGATAACTATTTCCAATTGGGATTTAAAACTGGATAGATATGGGATTTGGTTGATGAGATATTCAACCTATGGGAAAATATTGGTATAAAAAATCAGAAGGTTAGGAAGTATAAACCCTTAATAGGTAGCACAAGTAAGACAGGTCCTGAAATCAAAAACCTACCAGATGGTATGACTATAATGCCTTGGAGAACAATGCAAGGATGGAAGGATGAGAAACTTGTCATAACTATATTATCATGTGTAAGGTCAGGTGGATTATCAATGGAGGAAATGTGTGATGAATTTAAAAAGTAAGTCTGTTGAGTTTTCTTATTTATGTTATGATTAATAAATTAATTGTTTCTATATAACACAAGAATGTATTTTATTCTATATATGATTATAACATTAACTTTTTTTTGTTTAGTCACAAGGTTTATATGAGAATACAAGAGGAAATGGTTAAGATGTTGAATGAACAGAGTTGGGAGGATGCTAGACTCAACTATCCAGATGCAAGCTCTTCAACAACATTGAGTCAATTTTTTGTTGCATTCAAAAAGGTATGTAGATTTATTACATTCATTTTATTCATTTGTACGTTAATTTATTTAGATTTTATTAGTTATAGATACATAATTATATATTTGTTTGTTTCATTAAAGATGTCAAAGAAGGATATAGTTGGAGTACCTAAAACCTTCAAAAGCTATATTCAAAAAGCTAAGTTTGAAATAGAAAGAAGGCGACGTCTTCAAAATGTTGAACTTGATGACACCCTTGATCACTACATTTGGAATGGGCTTGACACTGTTCAATATAAAGTGATATTAGGGGATTGTGAAAACATTGCAAATCTTGTTCCTAAAAAGGAATGCTCCCTAGTTATTGCGGATATCCCTCATGGTTATAATATCTAAAACATTGAATATGATATTGAGCCTTATACTTACCAAGCTTTCAATAAAGTGGTTATGGGATTTCTGGAAGTCACAACATCACCATTTTGGAGATTTTTGGTTTTTCATTCAGACACACAACAAGGATTAGTACAATCAAGTTTCAAAGGAAAAGAAAAGACAAGGATGCATCTTTATTGGTAAGATATTGAAATTGTATGTTTAATGATTAAGATTAGAAATATATTTTATTAGTTCACAAGTTAATTGAATTTGTACTTATTTATGTTACAGGAAAAAACCTAATATTCATAGCTCCAATAGCGAACCATTTACATGTGATATTGAAAGTATACATCTTGCAAGTTGGACAAAAGATGATACTTATGATTCTATTCTTTACAATGTAAAGGATGGAAAGAATCCTAGTAGTTTATTGGTTTACAATGATGTGGCTAGAAAGCTAACATATGAGGAAAATGATTTCAAAGGAGAGATCGTTAACATTTATCAAAATCCACAAGCACTAATTAATTATCTTATAGATACATTTTCAAATGAAGGAGATTGGGTTTTGGATTTGTTCTCTGGTTCAGGTAAGATTTATGATATAATATTTATGAAATCATACTTCACTCTTTATTATTTTTAATTTATGTTGTTTTCCATTATTTACTTTAATTATTTATTGTGTATTTTGTGATTAGGTACAACATTAGCATGTTGCTTACAAAAAGGAAGGAATTGCATAGCCATTGAAAGTGACACAGTGCAATGCGGTTTTATTCAACAAAGAATTAATGTTATTTGAGCTCTTCCATATGAAATGAAAGAAATTGGCTTGAGGAAAGGAGATTTTAATGACTCAAAGGTGGAAAAAATATCACTTGAAACTCAAGTACCATTAAGAGGTCTGCTTGTAAAATATCACTTTGGATAACTTGTGGATATCAATAACTCAATGGAAGAGCAACATGAGCCAAATGAGCCAAATGAGCCAAATGATCCAATGGAAGCACACAATGATGTCCAAGAAAATGATGGTGTTTCTGTTGAGAATGATGAATTTGGGATATATGACATTGTCGATTAGTTTTAGGATACCCTTGAAGACAACGTTGAATTTTGCAAATTTTTGATGAGTTATAATTGTAATGTTTTGACCTTCAGATTTTAAAATAAGAATAAATATGCATCTATTGTTGTTTTATGATGAATATTTTTTATTATTTTATTTTTACTTTTCTTTTTATATGATTCAATATGCTAGAGAAAATGACATTAAGTATTGTCAAGTTTTTAGTGTAAATCTATAAAAATATCATAAAAAATGTTAATTTTATTAATTTTTTTCCATTTTTCCCATAAAAATGCTTTATGTGACACCTTATTTATAGTGGAAAGATTCCAAAATGTATAGGTTTTTTGTTATAAATTGCTTTGAAATGTATATTTTTTTGCTAAATATTTAAAAATAGTGTTATTTAGCTACAATTATTTGATATGTATTGAAGAAAAGTAAAAAGTGTGTTAAAAATAAAATTTTACACTATATTTAAAAACTATGGCACCATGAATTAAATAATGAGACATAATTGTATGAAAAATTTTAATTTCAAAAACGTAAATCATATATAAGATTTTTATAACATTTTTAATATCATTAAAAATCATAAACAAGAACATTGGTAAAAAAAAAAAAAGATTTAGAAAAAATTGAAAATAGTTGGAAAACAAGCATTTAAAAAACAAAACAAAAAAAATTGGTTTAGGAAAATTTGAAAACAGTTCAAAAAACAATCATTTTAGAAACAAAATGTGGATCTGTTATAGATAAGAAGATTTAAAATATCAAAGAACTACCTCAAAATGAAAAGGGGTGCTACCAGTAGCACCATTTTTCAAAATGTGGTAAAAAATGGGACCATTGAAAAAATGAGAACTCGACAAAGTTCTCGTTAAGTTGGTAATATTTTTCAAATCACAAATTGAAAATTTACATGTGCTAACACGGAGCATAACCTAGTTATTATTATCTTGCCAAAGGAGACTGAGTGAGAAATCCCCCAGGATGTAGAGCACGTTGATTTGTTCCGTTCAAGCTCGTGACTTATCTGCACCCTCCACATGGTGCTAGGATCTAGGTAAGGGCATATTTGATCTTCTTTTTTTAGGGTTAGGGTTAGGGTTAGGTTTTAACTTTCTTTTTCTCCCTGCAAATTTCTCCACACCGTTTCAATCACGCTTTCCACTTTTCCACCTAATATCTTCCACTACATGATCCTTTGCACCCATACTTGTCTTCATAATATGGTTCCCTTACTTGACCAAATCCTGAGATCACCCCTTTGGTAGGATCTCCATCAGTGCCCGTCCCTGGACTCATGCCCAACACAATCATACTTAGGAAAAATTTCACCCTGGTTCTCGAAAACCCCCCCTAAGGTTCTTTCCATTGAGAATGTTGCAACTAACTCCTTCGACCACATCGAAGGAGTTCTCATTAACTCCTTCAATGCGATCAGAGGATTTGCAGACAATGTCTCTGCATCACTAGAACCATTTAGATATAACTCTTTCGACCATATCGGAGGAATTACTTTCAACTCATCCAATATGATCGGAAGAGTTGTGATTAATATCATCGATCTTTGTAATCATTAGAGACACTTGGTAAAATATTCCGATGGCTTATCAGAATAATTGGAACTAACTCCTCCAACCACGATCTGAGGAGTTGTTCTAGACCTCCCCGATCAGAGTTTTCTCGAGCAATTTCCCACTTGTATCGAAGCAATTGACACGAATTCCTCTGACTTGCATCGGAGGATTTAATTTCTAGACCTTTGATTTTGTTTTTCAAAGCCTATATTTTACCCTTTCCTCCCCAAGTTTCTACTAGGTTTCATAAAAATTCCTACCATTACCCTGACCTCCTCAAAGGAAGAATATTTGTCTCATAATAATATCAATAAATCCTATGGTATTGTTGACACTTAAATCCGTTAGGACCGAAACAAAAACTTCATGAGGATGCAATTCCTCCTTTGTTTTTATAGAGGTGGTACTCCTTTGTCCGAAATTTATAAATGTGGTACTTTTAAAAAAGTCCGTCAAAGGAAAGTAAAATAGATATAATAGAAAATGGAAAATATTTTTATTTTTCTTTTAACAAGAGAGTTCCTAAGAATGGACCAGGAAACACAAACATTCATAAGCAAATAAACAGAACTTCCTCACATCCATCATAGTAGGGCTAAATATTTATGATCACATAAAAACTAAAAGAAAGTGATCTACATGCATAAGAGAACTTTAACAGAGTATAACATGGGAAGCTCAAATCGATATAACGATAGATCAACCTCAAATACTTTATATTCAGAAAAACTGGGTTACAAAGTACAGTCGAGATTGTTCCCAAAATAGCTCTCTTGGAATTTCTAAAAAATATATAGTTCAATACATATTCTCTGAAATTAAAATGCATTTGTCACAATGACTGGGATTGGGGCTCCCATGGACCATAACGCAAATATGTATAAGAATGAATCTCGTAGAAAGAAGAAAGTGGGTAGCGAAAGGTAGCAAGACCTGGAAAGAAGAATCTATCAGTCTTCGGTTAAACCTTTATATTTAAAGAGGTGGAGTAACTCAATGAAGATCTTGATAAAGACATAAAGATGTGATCAGTATGAACTTACTATGGTGGTATCTCCTCCTTTGTCACTTACTCGTTGATGTCCTTTTATGGCTCTCCTCGGCGATTACAGGAATCGTCTCAACCGTCCTTTTCCCTTCATTGGTAAGCTTGTCGACAGCCTTTTTGAACCACTCCTCAATGTATCTCCTCATTGGTGCCACAATTTTTAATCGAATAATCAACTAGCCAGTTTTCCACATCATCTTCACCATATTCAAGAATGCCATAGAATTTTTCAAATGATAACCCTTTAAAGATCTCAACTTATTCATCAAAATCTTGCTTGCTTAATAACAACGAGTTGAGTATCAATTTGGGGTCTTGGACCTCATTGATGATGCCAGATAGATCTATCTCAGTTAGCTTCTTGAATAATTCCTCTCTTCTGGTTTTGGCATGGCTGCATTCTTGAACAATAATATTCAAGTTTTTAACCTTTTCCTTACAGCATGTGTTCAATTGTTTTATCTGGTTCAAAGAAGGGAGATCCTCCTCTCTTCTTCTCAATTCTTTCATATTGGTAACTGTTGGATTATTGAGAGGGGGGGTGAATCAGTAATAGAGCAATTTAATCTCTTTTAACCATATAATCCAAGTGCTATATCAATGAAGCATTATTA
>SNQJ01S0173377.1:10143-30488 GCA_010110895.2 Picea sitchensis | reverse complement strand
AGAATTTACTCTCCAACCTATTCCAAGGCCCTATTCCTGAGCTAGTGTATGCACCCTACAAACAGAAAAGTCTACTTGATTTTAATTAGCGTTGCTTTTAATGGGATTCTTAAGTCACAAGGTGCGAAAGTGGAACTGATGGTGTGTAAAAATACTCAAATCAAAATGCACAAAAAATGCGTGGAAACAAAAACTTTTACTAAAATGAAAAACCATCAGCTTTTCAATGAAAGACTTCTTTTCTTTACGAAATTACTAAGATTTTATGCAGTAAATATGAAGGATTTTCACTCAGATCTGTGAGCTACTTATACTTGACATGCACTGCAAAAACTTATGCAAAACAGACTTCTTTCCTAGCTACGGATGCAACAACACAATCCTCAAACCAAGAAGAAAATGAAACAAGAAATTGTTTTTTATTTCGTTGTAAAATAACACAACAAGGAAAAATGATGACAAGAACAAAACCAAGAGAATAAAAGAAAACTTTGGCTTAAAGTGCAGATCGCAAACAGAATCGGAGCACAAAAATGCAACAAAGCAATCACAACAGTACCAATTCTAACACTTGCCTAAAAACCATAAATCTAATATTTTTTCTCTTTTGTCTTTTCTATCAAAACGTTAACTAACAAACACAGGCTAAGGATAAGATGCCCTAACCTGCTGACTGTGTAGCTCCAAACACCAAACCCTGAAAGGAGCACTTCTCACCACAGGAGGGGATAACTGCCCCACCCAGGCTGAAAGGAAACCAGACAGACCCGCGACTGTCACCGAGACAGCACACGGTCAACCGCGTGCTGAGTTATAACAACACATGGGTACCCGCACTCTGAGCTGAAGCAGCCCGCGGGTAGGTATAAAATCTGAGAAAAAATCAAACACAGGCAGCCCAGACCTAAAAGAGGCCTCTGGTATTGACAACCAGGGTCTCTGAAAGGCTTGGATGTTGGCACTTCAACAGAAAAATTTGCAAAAAAGAAAACAAATGCTAAGAATAACCAAAACAACAAGGCAGACTGAAAATAAGATAGTAAACAAATCAGAACCCAGACAGGATCCAGAAAGCCCCCTGAGAAGATGAACTTCTGACAGGGAAGAGGGGACTACCTCTTAATCTTCCTGGGCTCTACACGCTACTGAAACCACTACAGCAAGCGTCCACACGTGGGCTGTAGAAGGTTAGGGCACGGGTTACCTGCGGGCAGGGTTTCTGCAGGCCGCGGGTACCTCTGTGTGTCTCGAGAATGAATGTCAAGCATCAGTCAAGGAAAACTGGTATTGATAACCAGGTTCCCTGCTAGCATTGATCTAACAGGAAACAAAATAAACAAAGAAACAGAAACTGGACTTCTTTAAACTACCCAAAAGATCTTTTAACCAAATCCGAAAACCCTAAGAGTAAAATATCCCCAGTGGAGTCACCAATTCTGTTGTGGGGTATTCTACCCTACGGACTAACAAGCTAGGGCTTTAAACTTGTACACAGATCATGACCCTTCAGAGACAACTTTTAACCTTCTACCCGAATCTAAAACCCCTTTTCTCATGCAAACATGGGAAGAATCAACCAACCTTTTTATCAATGGTTGAAGTAGATACTTCGTTGAGCCTTTATCCCCTTGCTGCTGCTGCTCCTTCCAAAAATCTTTCATGCAATCAAGACAAAACTACACATGCATGCTATTGATCTACTAGAGGGTTAGAGATTAAACACAAATCAAATGACATAGATAAGACTCATGTATTCGGGACGGGAAAAGTATATTTTTCATTAATATCAATATGACTCAACTTACAATGATTTCAGAGACCGGCCACCATTCCTCGATCCTGATCCTGGGCTCCTCCTCTTCTTTGTCCTCCAACTGCTTTGCTTGAATTTCTCCTAAAGCTTGAGGAAAGGCTAAAGGGTTGGGACAATAATGGACTCTTTTGCTTGAATTTCTCCTAAAGCTTGAGGAAAGGCTATATTGGGACACAATGGACTTGGCAATTTTGGCAGAGTTTCTCATATGATTTTTCCTCCTTTGAATAGTGCAGCCTCTACCTCTCCTTTTATAAAGTTAGGAAGCTAGGGTTTTGGCAAACTCTACATGCATACCTGGAGTTCCAGCTTAATGGGACAAAAGCTCTTCTGGGTCCCTGGGCTGAAACTTTCCTGTTTTTCTTCTTTGTTAGGTAAACTGGTCAGGTGGGTTGTAGTCTGCTGTCCAAATCATGATGTGAGAAGGGGCCAACAGCACACCACACCAAAGAAGCAGGGTTAGGGCTGCTGTTTGTTTTGTCATTTTGCCTTTTATTCAAGATGGCTTTGGGCTAGGGGAAGAGAGACATGAGTTGGCCTGATGCTAGGTGCTTCCATGTGGTGTATTTTAGGGTTATAACAATATCTCCAATAATCAGCCTTAGGATGATTCTTTGAGTAATTCTTGAGGGTGTCTTTGTATCTCTTCTTGGGAACTCTTCTCTTATTTCTCCATCTTGACTATCTTCATCTCTTTCAATAGTATCCATATCATCTTCTTCCCTTTAATTTTCCTTCTCTTGTACTTCTTCTACTTGTGTGTATCAGATGTACTTTATCATCATCTTCATCTTCATTTTTAGGTATGTTCTCTTTTGATTTCCTTTGATCCTTATTGTTTTTAGGGCATCCACCTTGACATCTGCACTCTCAAAAAATATTATGTGATCTAATATCAGAACTGTAGATGTTTTGTTTGAAGAATATCCAAGAAAAATTCCTTCATCAGATCTAGCATCAAAGTTTCCAAGACTCTCATCTAGTCTTTTGATGTAGCATTTACTTCTAAAGACCTTGAAGTATTTTACTCATGGAGCTCTTCCAAACCATAGTTCATAAGGGGTCTTTACACCATGAATCCTGAGCTAACCTCTACTCAATATGTATACTGTTGTGCTTATAGCTTGCCTCCAATATCCATCTGACAATTCTTTTGTTTCATTGAGCATAGTTCTTGGGTAGCCTCCTAAATTGTTCTATTCTCTTTCTCTCAACAACTCTTTTGGCTGAGGTTTTCCAAGCAAGAGAGAATTGTCTTTTTGGTTCAATGGGGTTTCCATCAAGAGATCAAACTCTTTGAGGTGAATTTCACCACCATTGTCTAATATAAGACATTTTATTTTTGTCTCTTTTTTCATTTCAACAAGGGTTTTAAAGGCTTTAACCTTGTTGAGATCTTCCTCGGGATTTTCTTTGAGAAAACATATCCAACCCATTCTAAAAAATCATCAATGAACAACATAAAGTAATACTCTCATTGCAAACTCTTGTTCCTGGGGAAGTTCCACATAGGTCAGTGGGAACAAGCTCTAAAGGTTTAGAGGTTGTGTATTCTTTTGCCTTGAACCTTATTCTAGTATGATTCCCTAGTTGACAGTGTCTACACACATAGCATTTGAGGGTTTTCTGATTTTTGGCAAGTTTCTTACTGCACCAAGATTGTTGACTTTTACTAAATTGTCAAAGTTGATGTTCCCCAACCTTCTATGCCATATCCAACTTTCATTCATTGAATTTATATGACACTCCCTCATCTCATCCTTCCTAGGCTTAGTGTAAGTATATATACATTTCCTGTAGAATTTGGAGCAAGACCAACTAATTTTCCCTGTCTTCCTAATCTCACATTTTTAAATCAAATATGGTTCCCCTGACAATGTGTTTGACCTGACACTCCTTAATAAACTAGATTCAAGCCACAAGTAGCACATTTATGGATTTGTCTGCTCAAGCTCACGTCTTTCCCTGGGCATGTTACTTCAAGCATTATCCCAAATGTAACTTTACCTTTTTGTTTTTTTAAGTCTAAAAACTTTTCCTTGTTACCTGTCGTATGTTTTGAGCACCCACTGCCAACATACTGTAGAGATCCTTTTTTATCTTGAGCTTTTAGGGTAATAAGACATTCCTTTTTTTATGCTTTTTCTCTCCAAAGTTTCTTTTGATCTATAATGAACTTTGGTTGTTCTAAGACTTCCATTAATCTAAAATTAATGGCCTTATGTCCATGGTTATGACATCTCAATCATTGTAAGTCCCCTTCTTCTAAAGGTTCAAAGGAGTTATAGTTTCCACTCTTAACTCGATTTGTTGCTATTTGTTTATCCTTACGATATAGTTCTTAACCTTCAAATTTTTTCTTTCTATATGTTCTACAATTTATAGCTTTGTGTCCAAAATTAGAGCATGTAAATAAATAACCAAGGAAAATGTGATGATATCTCTGCTCGATAGAACTTCTTTGGTATTGTCTTGTCTTCCTCCCTGATGGGTGGAAGTAATCTTCCGGAGTTCTAAGTGATCATTACTTACCTTTTCTTCATATTTCCTCTTGAATGTATTGAGGAGAGAATTTGCATAAATATTTCGAGTTAACATGGATTTCCTTTTTGAGAATAACCTATTCCATTTTTAGGGCTATTTTCATAATCTTATGTAATATTTTAGGGCTATTTTCATATTTTAGGGCTATAATCTTATGTAACATTTTAGAGCTATTTTTCATATTTTGTTTGAATGATTTTTGCATCCAGCTCCTTTTTTTTAGATGAACTATTTATGCCTCCATTCTTTTCACAAGTTATTTGTTTTTCCTCAAGAGACTTTCTGTGCTTCTTTGGATCTTATTTGATTCTAGGATTTGTTTTTTTTAGGTTGCTCATGATTTTTTCCATATCCTTTTCTACTTGTTCATGTCTTTCCTTTTGTTCAACTACAAAGATTTTCAATTGTCTATATCTAGTTTTGCATTTTCTTAACTCATCCAAGGTACTGAGAAGTTATTCTTCCATATTAACTGGGCTTCATCTACTAACTCTTCCTCATGTTTAATTTTTTCTATCTCACTATTATTCAATACCTAAGAAAAGGAATTCTTCATCATCAGATTCATCGTTGTCTCAGACTCGACGAAAGTTGTTGTTTCTCTTCTTTTGAGTAGAAATTATTTCTCCCTTTGTAAAACCTTTTCTTATAGTTGGGTTTTTCCTTCTTTTTGTATTGTTTGGTTTTATTTTATTCATATTTAGGGTCCTCCTTGGGATAGGGGACACTTGGATGCAAAATGACCAACTTTCCCACGCTTAAAACATTTGAAAGGAAGCTTGCCTTTCAGGGACTTCCCATCCTTCAAGTTTTCTACTAAAATTACTTCTTTCCACATCGATTCTTCATGATGGCGGTGTTTGAAGTTTTTGCTTCGATTATCTTTGTCTTAGCATGCTTTTAAAAGTTGTTTCTTTGTTTGATTGTCCATTTTTTGTACCTGCTCTCATTTCATATGTTGTTAATTCCATGGACTTGATCAACTGCGGGAGTGTGTCTAGATCATATCTATCTTCAATTGAAGAAATATTTTCATCATATCTCATAGTACCACCTTAGTGTTTCTTTTTATGGGTTTATCTCAGAATTTATTTCCTCGTCAGCTTCTAATTGAGTTAACCACTTGATTCACCCTATGAAAATAATTACAATATTTTATTCCTATTTCATTTTCATATTTTCAAACCGAGCTCTATAGGTTTGTAGTTTGGCTTCATTGACCTTTGTCATCTCCTTCATATACAACCTCCAACTTGTCCTATATTTCTTTGGCTGATTTACAATGCATAACCTTCTCACATATAGAATTAGTCAACTTCCTAGAATTCCATTAACTTCTTTTGAGTTATCATTACATATTTTCTCTCCTCCAACATCTTGGGTGAGTAGTTGGTGCGCGGTAACCATCTACAACAAATTGTCAAATTTCAAAACAAAGATAACAAGAAGTTTTTTTATTCTTATTTTCCACATAGCATAGCTTCCTCCATTGAACAATGGTTCTTTGTTGTTGGACATTCTTTCTTGTTGATCCATCTTCAAGATCTACCTTCAATTTTATTAGACTAGGGTTTTAAGGAATCTAATTTCTATACCAATTGAAGTGTCAAATCCTATCACCTTAGAGGCTGGGGTGAATCAATGACCCAACAATTATATTAATTTCTTTTCATTTATTAATGCACTTAATTTTAACACAATATTTTATCGCGGAACCCAAATGGGAAAAAAACCACAAATTGTTTTCTATTAATTGAAAATTTTGTTTTATTATGTTACATAGAAGGAAGATGTACTTCCTTTTTATCAGCACCAATTGATCAGGATACACCCACACCCCTATTCACCAAATCCAACTGGCAGGAGGTTACCACTCGCTTAGTCATCTACAACCGGTGCTGCTCGACTAACTCCTCTATGCACCAACCCGCCTCTTTGCACCACCCAACCACCCTTTAATGTATAGGTATTATATTTTCTTCCGGACCGGCTTCAGCTTTGATCTTCGGACTGACTGTAGAGACACACTTTCTTATCACCACCTTTCATGTTTATATATTCTTATGAACAATGTGAGTGTGAAACACTATGTCCCTTCGTTGTACCTCATCACATCTCTTTAATTATTCAACCATAATCTCAAGCATATTTTCACTTTGATGGATTTTCATAAATTGATCACTTATAGATCAATTTCATCCATTAAATTCGATCCTTAATCTCTATTTATTTTCACGGAGACCAAATTCCACAGAGGCACTTCGTAATTCAACACACATATGATCGTAGGTTACAAATCACGCTTTCCAACCATAGCCACATATTATAATTTCCAAAATTCTTATAGCATATGACCACTGTGCGACTAAACGTTAGCTGCTGGCGTTTGAGCTAATCAAATCAACTACACGATTCAATCTTCCTCGACGAGATGATGACTTCCTTTTACTTCGGGTCTTCGAACTTCGTATATTTCAAGTCTCAACCCCTTTCTTCCTTCGTACATCACCCGCTAAGTCGGCCATATGCTGGAGACCTTCATATCTGCTAATGTATCCCACTTCTTACACTATCCTTCCATTATAGTAAATCAACACTCAGGAATTCTCCTGAAGTGATATTTCAAATCAAACGTCTCATTTCTACTCTAGGACTCCAACATTTAGGGACATTCAGGACTTTTGGGCAAGTGCTAGTGGTAAAACTCACAAAGAAAAACTCCCTGAGTGACGTAAGTTTCTTACATCATGAGCCTAGTAGCTTTTTACTTGTCACCATTCTCGCATTCATGGATTTGCATCACATCAAAATGATGAATCAACCTCGACACTTCTGCCATTATCTTATTACACCATGTGTCCTTGATGGAATGCTAACATGGATCTCCCACACATCCTTACTGATGTGATCTACTGATAAACAACCATGATCCAACGGTCCTCGTATATCCTCCAAATCCAATGGTCCTTATTCACTTCGTGATTGGCCCTGCATTCCAAATCTCAAACTAGTGGAGCATAAGTTTCTCACATGTTTAGACCTCCTATGAATGATGTTCGCTTGATCAAGATCTTGTGACTAGCGACCTGACCACCGGGGATGCTGCTTTTGTAGCTTATCCTATCCTTCAATTTTAACACGATCCAATGACTGAACGAGACCTGGGCTTAACTGCAATCTCAAACCTTTAGCCTCGGCCTATCCTATCCTTCCACTCAAAAGTGATCCAACTGCTGTGGAGATTTCTAAGTATATCAATCCACACGATGGTTGCGTAACTACAACTTGGCGGTGCGATTTAATTCATCACCCAAACTCCGCAGAATTGGAAGTTATGTTATTGTTGTTGAGTCAACCACAATCGACAATCTTTGAGGCTATAATATCTTATGGTCCTGACTAATTGTGGGAATGGAACAAGCGTGATATTTAATTTCTCTTCCTCTTTACAATCTCCACACCCATCACCGGCCATAGATTTGTGGATTACGATCCCATTGGCCATGATTTAATCTTACTTAAAATGGTTTTTAGTTGGATCAATCACAGTTGCATATATTTGAAGCTATGTGATCTAACAATCTAGATGGATTTTGGTATTGTAACCAGAGAGTAGTTTAATTGGTCTCGACTGCGACTTATCCCCACCGTAGATTTGAGATTTCACATCATGGTCTTACTCGTTCTCTAATGCTTTACCTAATTCATTAATTGATTTTCAACCCACCATATCTTCCTCGAGCTTGATCTCTACGCTAACCCTACCGATCTTTATCATAGGAACATTGTTGGTCCTATAATGATCAATAATAATCACGAATTTCTCCAGTCTTAAGGTGATGTTCTTATGTCGATTCTTTTTCTTCCTGAGATTAACCTTGCTGCTCTTCTTACTATGAATTTTGACATCAATGACAACACATGAATGACAATATGTCCAACAAATGTGATGATGATACCATTTTCAAGAGTGGAAAGGACCCAAGATAGATGGGATCACATGAGGAATGAAGGTTGATGCCTTTGAACATCTACCAAACTCTTCCAAGTCATGAGAAGTCAAAATCTCAGGAGGAAGAGAAAAAAATAACGGCTAGGTATAGCCCCGACCGCTAGGATCAACATCCTCCGTGGAAGAAGAGGGAAGCACAGAGGATAGGAACATATCCCATCCATCGGATCTGAGTGAAAAGGGATGTTAGTCATCCAATCTAATGTAAAGTGCATGAGTTTTAACCTTTGTGTTCACAGGAGGGTTGACTGGCCAATGTCCCAAAGTGAATTGGGACCATTCATCGCCAAGAGGGACAAGTGGCTCAAGCTCTACAACTCCCGAGAGAGAGCTTGTGGTCAACGAGAGAGTGGAATTGCCGAAGACCTGAAGTAGATCCTAACCATTGATCGCCAAGAGACACATGTTAAAGCAGATCAATAACTCCAAAGAAAGAACTTAGAGAGTTTCAGTCAAGAGTTGAAACTCCTGAATCCCAAAGATCCGAGAGTCGGGCGGAATCTCAACTGAAAGATTGAAAGGGACGTAGGAGATCCGTTGTCCCTGTGAAAGGAACTCGACCGGCGATACAATCTAGACTGCCGATCTGGTGGGCATGTAATGATCATGAACTCCTGAAAGGAAAACACTTTGAGAACTGAAGGGTAAGAGTTTGAAATCACCGGCCTCGAACAACCGAAGCAACCGGAGCCATCGACCAAGGAGGACATGTCATCGATAAAGAACTTCGTATAGAACGTTCTAAAGGAAATGAAGAAAGGACGATTTGAATAGGATGTTCAAGGTCAAGTCCCAAAGCAGTATGAAAATTTGATTTAAGGTGGACACGTGGCGTCAGATCTAACACTCTGGGTACGAAATAATCTAGAGGAAAGTAGAGGGTTAAAGAGTCAGAGTCCCAAAGTGGAATCTCAACCATTGATTAAGAAGGGAGCTGAAGGACGTTGATCCAGTCTTGGTTGAAAAGCACCAAAGACCCAAGTAGATGATGGCCATTACCCGCTAGGAGGGGTACATGTCGATAGATTCGGTTTCTCCATGTGAATCGACTAGGGTTTCGAAATTGAGAATTGAGATCGCCGGAATTCAAGACTAATTGAATCTAGATCGTCCGATCCATGAGACGGGGTAACCGCGGAATTAGAGTAAAGTCCTCAAGTAATTCATATCCGTCAGATCAAGAGGAGACATAGCATGAATCGCAGGATTTTGCAAAGACCTTGGCAGTTTCTGATCGTCTAATTCAAGTGGAAATGCAACATAAATCCACATACTTCGAGGGGGATTAAAATTTGAGACTTGAGACTCCCAAGTCCAAAAATCATGAAGCGAGCAAACATCGCTTTATTGCAAAGAAGACATGTGGCGTGAGATCTATCACTACTCAGAAGGTAAGTGCGCTGAGATTTGAAACTCCTGAAACTTGAATCACAAAATAAATCACAACAAGTAATTTAGAAAGGTTGGCTCTTATCCGGCGAGATTCATAAGCAAGCACCATCAATGCCAAGGAGATCGATGGTCTCACACACAGGACCAAATCAAGACTAACTTCAAAAGTTGAAAAGGATGCAATCTAGACCATGGTTTTTTAGAAAGGACACATGGAGGTTCGCAAGGTGAATTGGGCGGTGGGTGAAAACTAGTTTAGTTTCAAACCACCCTTGGCTACACCTATAATTGCATGGTTATGTAAGGCCATCACCCAAGTTCATGTCGCGAAGCGTCATTAGGAAGCGAGCTAGCAATCCATCTATGATATTTTGCAGGCGCGGAGAGGATGGTCGCGGGTACCTTTAGACCCGCACCAGGAGGTCGAAAGGGTATGTGTCTAATTATAGAATGAGACCATTAAGGTATCAGAGAGTCATTTGGATCTAGAATCAGATATCCTTGAACGAGAGGTTGGACTCATTCCCCGACCTTCAAAATTAGAAATAATGGATGGAGAATCTGTCCTTCAAGAAAAGAAAACTTCGGCGCCCTGCCGTGGGTGTGTTACAAATTGGTAATGCATCCGTGTTACAAGACTTGGCCTTCTTGGTATCAAGGTGTGAGCTGCGTAAGGAGGCATTATCCACATTTACCCTTTGAGAGAAGGACCGCAGATAACTCCTGTGATTTTGGGAATTCTTGCTGAATTTCAGCAGAAGAATATCTTTATCCCTTTGTAAAAGTGATAACTAATCTTACCAGAGTAGGGATATTCTAATTAACATTTATAAATGCGTTTTGAATGTGGATATACGAAGGTAGGGTTATGTCAAGGGAAGTTGAAGCACGGAGGACGAATGACTCGGTGTTTGTAACACTGCTTCTAAGCATGGGCGCTTGGAAACCGCACCGATGATGGATGATTATATAATGGTTAATAAATTTGTGGGCTTAAAGGAATCTTTATAGGATTATGGATCCTTGGCAGTTATAGTTACTGCTTTACATTAAACTAAAAGTATATAACTCCTCATGACTAGAGAAAGTGAGATATAAAACCGTATGGATGTTGAGGCTAGAAGGTTTTCTTGCTAGAAGTTGTCGCATAAAGAGGAAAGTGACCCTTGTTGGTTATTGTCATAAGAGAAGACAACATCAATACCAGATATGATCGTGGAGATTAGTCCTGTAAGTGACTCAAATATCAAACTAAAGGACACTAATGATGAAACTAAACTATCAAGCGAATGCATGAGGTAAAAGGTGCAAGAGATGCACCTACTTCTACACATGTATTACGATCATAAGGAGTGTGATTGGAAGATCCTTGGGAAAATGATTATAGAAGACTGATATGTCCATGTGTGTGTAAATGACATGGAAAAGTAAGCAATAAGCAGATAGCATGATGAATACTTATTTGTGTTTAATTATGCTTGAGTGTGTGGGTTTAATGCATTGTGGAGCTTACTAATATGAAAACTAATATTAATACCATCTAGGTATGAATGATATTAAATGTGAAAGTGATGCAATACGTATGATGCAAGAATATAGTTATAAGATACAATATGGTTTCCTTGATGAGAAACATAAAGGTGTTAAACTCGGAGTTCCGTCCTAATGCAAATGAATACTATGGATGTAATATCACCTATCCAAGAGTCATGAAATTCTTTTTTAATAATATCTTGAGGGGGAATGAATTCCCTTTTCTCATGAAATACTAATATAATTATATAAAGTAAATGAGCAATATGATCTATTGTCATATTATGAGGCAAATGGATTATGTCTTGAGAATCATACATGAGAAGGATTGAACAATTTTGCTTGACTGATCTCAAAAGCATATGTAGGTGTTTCGCAAACATAACGGCGACCTTACAGAAGGATTTTGATTAAGAATATGGTTTAACTGACATCCATGATGTACTTAACCATAATATGTATGGATACAAAATTTGGGTACATGACAAAGATGCAATATCATACTCCTTATGGGATATTTGGTAAACCGTTGAATCTAACAATGTTTGAGGCCATCAAAAATAGTGATGGATATGCAATAATGGAAACAGCCTAAGGAGTTCCACGTGAGGAATTGTGTGAATAACTGGTCAGAAAGTAAGGTTCGTCCCTGAATAACGGCTGGAGAATTAAGCGGAGCCAATAAGATTATATATATATATGGTTATGTATATATATATATATATATAATCTTGGATTACATTATAAAAACATGAATGCATCGAATATAAGACTAATAAATTAAACATTGGACTATCTGATAAATCAAATGGTAATGTCCGTGATTTACACGTTCATGATCCATTATGAACAAAAAAACAATTTTTCTATTAAGCATGTTGTTGTATTCCAAAAAAAAGGTTAGGGGGAGGCCTAACCAAGGCAGCTCAAGGAAAAGAGCAGGAAGATCCCAACAGGGAGTAAATTGCAAAAGTAGAGAAAATACAGTGAGGCCTTAGAAATAACTCATCTAGGCTGAAAAGTCCCAGGCGATGTAGAAAGAATTTGAAGAAGGGGAGAGCCCTCAATTATTTTATTATTGTGTATTATGTTTTTCTCTGGGATGAGAAAGCTAGTACGCTGATGAAAGTAAATGTTTTGACACCATAGTGATGAGGATTGTGTTACTGCAGAAATAGTTGAGAACTGTCGGTATTGCACTAATGAAAACATTAAGGATAATGTGATGAAGTGCATACAGATATCCTAGGTCATGTCTGAAAATGTTTTATTAATTTAAATGCTATGGTACTTGCATTTTTAATTTACATGAAGAATAATGTGTTTATGATGTATGTCATGTGTAGAAAGAAATAGATTGGAACTGTTGAGAAAGACATTTACCAATAATGAACAACCTCAATCAAAGGATGACTATGAGAAGGTTATTTTTGAAATATTGTTGAAGGGACTTTAAAATTCCCCATGGAGCACCACTAATGGGATAATATCAGAGGGGGTTCTAACATCCAAAATAGGTATAAAAAATTTCATGCCTATGTGGCACAAGGTATGAATGGACTGGGTAAGAATCCCTTCTGAAATGTTTTACAGTCTTAAATGTTATGTATGAAATGTTGAAAGACATATGTATGCCTTGGGTACCCAAGTAGGGTATGATTTAGGAAGGAGAACCTGAATGATGGAGGTGTGAACCTCTGATAGTAAAGACTGATTCTAACCCTCAGAATAATTCATGAACTGATATGTCATGAATACATGGAACAATCAAGGAATGATTCTAAACAAAAGTTCTTATAGATAGCACATTGCATGGAATTGATTCAAGGAAATGCATGTTTGAATAAAGGAAAGACAATGGATTTCCCATTGGGGAAGGGGGACCTTCCAACATATCTACTTATATTGTATAGGTGTTAGCGAAAAACCAAATTTGGGTGGCCATGAGTGTTGACACCCTGGTTATTAATAAAGGAAGAATGCTTAAAGGAATGCATGTGAAACTTTTGAGTCTCATGTGTACTGATTTGGGATCATGATCATCCTGTAGCCAGAAGCATAGTCCTACTGTAAGAATGAAAGAAAATGAATAAGCCATGTGGTGAAGAGGTTGGTTAAATTCCAACACACCATGACCAAGAACTTGTCATAAAGTGTGACAAACTTGAAATCAATGCAAGAGTACGTTGGGTATGAACGTGTCCATGAATATTGGCACATTTGTTAAATCCTTTGAAATGTTGAATTAAATTTTGAAAGGTTTGGTATGTTGAAATGAGACATAGGAAAGGAATGGGAATCCATTTTCACATTTATATAGATGTGATGAACTTTTAGTATGCATGGTTTTGAATATATATATATATATATATATATATATATACATACATGGATGCATAGAAACTAACAATTTGTTTGGCTGATTGAAGTTGAAAGTGCAGGAAGCAAAGGGGTCTTGGATATGGTAGCATTGTAGCCCCATAAAGAAGACCAATTATGTATTGATACAAACCTCTATGGGAAGGAAATTCCCATAATTATGAATATGGTTCCTATGTGAAACAGATATGAGAATGGAATGTGGAATTTGGAAATCTGCGGATGACATATTTACAAGAAAATTTTTGAATTTAAAATTTTATGATGTCTCATGAATTTTTGTATACCTGTGATACAGGTGAAAGGGAAAGATCTACGAAGAGTGCAGAGATGAGAAATTGAGCTCTCAAGTTCAAGGGAGAACTATGAGAAAGAGTATAATCTGATCGCATGAAATAGAGACTAACTCGGGAGAAGTAGAGTAACCTTTGTCCCTATCTATGGTTGAGTTGGGAGAAGGAGAGTAACCCTCGTCCCTAACTATTTATGTGCCAGGAGAAGGAGAGTAACCTTCATCCCTAACTATTAGCTGAGCTGGAAGGCTGTCAAGATAGAAAATCTTGAAAAATGGCTACTGCTAAGCCATGAGAACCCCGTGGTAAGACATGATCACCTAGAATATGTTGTGTTGAGGTAACACAAGATAGAGGGATGCCTCAACAGATAAATTCTGAGGGATTTCTCGACTGTAAGACTCGATAGAGTCTCTTGAATTATTCCTATGCGAGAAAACCTTGGCAAGGCAAGATGGATCACCCGAGGGACTGTATAGCATAGAAGTGGATGTCTAAGATTGGTCCTAGAGGGTGAGTGACCACAAGGAAGAGGATACCTTAATAGTTCTTGTAAAATATTGATTGGGATTATGCACATGATGGGTAGTTCTTCCTGTGCGAGAAAACCTTGGCAAGGCAAGATGGATCACCCGAGGGACTGTATATTAGAGAAGGGGATGCCTGAGCCTGGGCCTGGAGTGTGAGTGACCATAAGGAAGATGAAAACTGGATAGTTCTTGTAAACTATTGATGGGGATCATGCACCCAATGGGTATGTCAAGGAAAAACAATGAGCCCGGATAACAAAACAACCATGTGGATACAAATCCACAAACCGTGCAGATAATTATTGTGCTAAGATTATGAACTTTTCCTAGAAATTTTATGCAATGTTTTCACATAAGACTATGATTAGAGTGCTTTTTGTCCAAGAATTATTGAAAGTAGGTGACCAATATTGAAGGTCTGAAAAAGGACCTGACCGAGGGAGAAGGATCAAGATTTCTGAAACTTCTGAATGAGAAAGGCATGACAGGTGTTTTTTAGAAAGAAAACCAAGGATTCCTTTAAGGGGGAGAGAATTGTAACACCCATGTTTCCCCCAACTTGTAATTAATCATAAAATAGGATTACCATGCTAAGACATGTGGACAATGTAAATGTATTATTGTTAAATTTCCCACAACTGATTGTTGGGGGGTGAAGCCTTGAAGTATGAGCCATGATATCTCTAGAGGAAAGAAATTAGTTAATGAAGAAAGGAACAATGGTTGAATTATCAACCACCCCCATGAATGGAAGCATGGTCTAACTACAGGATGTCAGCTCAAAGTACCACAGATACCTACAGACCCGAGCTTCCTTCTGACAGAAGGAACAAGATAGGTCAGAAACCTTCCAGAGGAGGCAAGGTAAGATACATACAGAGACACATCAAGAGAGGAGACACGGGGGGATGAGAGAAAAATATCGTAAGGGAGATGTTCCAACCCAAAGGAAGTGCCAAGAACACAGCTTGAAGGACCCAAACACGAGCTTTATGCTGAGGAAGCATTTGATAAACCTTGCAGGGTTGTTGTGACAGAGAGAGTTTCTCTGAGAGATGTCATAAATTCCCTAGTGATATCATGGCTTAGCACGGGGGTGTCCAAAGTGCTAAGAATCAATGCCTCTGAGCCTATGGTTGGGTGGAAAGGAGCACACCCAAAATCAGTTGGTTCGATGCAACTTGTAATGGATAAGTATTCTCATACACTGTGAAATTAAGTTGTGATTATGTAATGAAAAGGGATATATTGTGAAAGACCCAGGGATGTGTATGTTTGCTTAATGTTTATACTGTATCTATTTATACTCATTTAAATTGTGTATTTAAGCACGTATGGATTGGACATCCACAAACTGTGAGTTCATCGACCTTGGGTACAATTTCATGTACACATGTCAACATTCCTAGTCATTCTAAGTCCCTTCGAGGAGGGAGTTTGTTAAAGCTTAGGAGAGATAGTGCACGTATGCATAGGCTCTGTGCAAGGTAGGTAGATATCGAGAACCACTTAAGTTCTAGAGTTGAAGAATGAGCGTAAGGGGTGCGCGGAAGGATTCTTCCAAGCGTTAAGTTCAAGAGAAAGAGCACAAAGATATTAAGCCTTTCATATATAAAGAATATCAAGAAGAACAACGGGGTTGAATTATCGAAAGGGAAGGTCCCTTGTTTGGAAGAGGAATAGACAAAATATGTTCAGAAGAAGCTACGGTCTATTGTGACTATTGGGTATGGGAAAGAGGGTGGGAGTTAACCCTGGACTTATTCAGACTTCGCAAGTTTGGAAAACTGAGCGAGTTCGTCGTAAGGGAGGTAAAATCCCCAAAGTTCCAAAGTCCCAAAGTTAACTCTGAGGATGCCCGAGAACCATCCCAACCGTCAGATATAGGAGGTAGACGATAGTCAAGTTACCATAACTATCCATGACATACGAATATGATAGTGGAGATGGATGCAAGTTGTTTAACAGGAGGAGAGGCCATCCCAGTTGTTAGATCAACTCAAATACTTACTAGAGTTACCGAATCAAACACCAACCGCTCGATTTAATTGACGGTTTGGAATCATTGCAGAGTGTGAAGGTGAATTTAGCAGACCTACTAGTTCATAGCCCGCAATCAACCCACATCATATCTCATTGGGGATGGAGGATCAACAAATAGGATTAGACTAGAGTCGAGCGATCACTTCTTAGATTACAGAGGTGGGACCCCACAATCACTGTGAACCATCGATCTATTAATGGAGATCGAGGGTGGGGAATCATTGCAGGGCACGAAGGTGAAAGTAGCATATGCACTAGTTTGCAGCCCGCAATTCACCATTTTAGTTGATCTCGTCGGGCTAGAATATCAACGACTCTGGTTTGACCAGGCTGGGCGAGTACTTCCAGATTGTGGAGGTTGAGCTATCTGATAAATATCATGAAAATTGGGACCCCGTAATTGTTGTGAATCATCTATCGACAGACACCTCGGTATCGATCGGATCCTAACTATCAAACCTTGTATAGTTGTGAGATGGGTGGTTGTCATCCCTTTTAGAAATCCATGGAGTAATAGAGTCCCTCAGTACCATCAGTATGAGAGAATCAAAAATCTCAGAAGAGATAGCATTTTCAAGAGAGAAGATGGGACCCAAGATAGTTATACTTGCAGGAGGAACGAAGACTGAGGCCTTTGAACATCTACCAAACTCTTCCAAGTCAGAAGAAGTCAAAATCTCAGGAGGAGGAGTGACAACAACCATCATATCGGTTGCAAGCAGAAGCCTGGACCGTTAGATCAGTGTCCAGGGAAACAAAGGAGAAGCACTGGGAAGGAACAGATCCTAACCGCCAGATCTAAGCGTAAAGGGATGTTAGTCATCTAATATAATGTAAAGTGCATGAGTTTTGATGTTTGTGTGCACAGGAGGGTTGACTAGCCAAGGTCCCAAAGTCCTGAAGTGAATTGGGACCGTTCTTCGCTAAGAGGGACAAGTTGCACAATATATACAAATCCTGAGCGAGACCTTGTGGTCAAGGAGAGAGAAAAATTACTGAAGACCCAAAGTAGATCCTGACCATTGATCACTAGGAGACACATGTCAGTAGATCAATAACTTAGGAGAAATCACTTTGAGAGTTTCAGTCGAGAGTTGAAACTCTCGAAGCCTGGAGAGCCAGAGAGCCGAAGTGAATCTCAATTGTCAGATCAAAAGGGACACGTGGTAGAGATATGTTGTCCTTGAGTGAAAGAAACTTGAAGACCTGAAGGGAATCTGGACCATCAGATCCATAGGGCACGTGGTGACCGATCATGAACTTCGGGTGAAAACACTTCGGGAGAACACGATGGATAAGAGTTTGAAATCGTTGAAGCTTGAACAACTAAAGAAACTGGGAGCCATCAATATGAAGGAGGACACATGTCATCAGATCCCAAACTCTGGATAGAATGTTCTAAAGGAAATGAAGAAAGGAGGATTTGAAGTTTTATATGTCTGAAGGCCGAAGTCCCGAAGAGGACGAAATTCGTCGATTTAAGGTGGATGTGTGGCGCCAGATCTATCACTCTGGGTACGAAATACTCCGGAGGAAAGTAGAGGGTGAGAGCGTCAGAGTCCCAAAGTGGAATCTCAACCATTGATCGAGAAGGGAGCTGAAGGTCGTTGATCCTGTCTTTGTTGAAAGCACTAAACACCCGAAGTAGATCATGGTCGTTGATCGCCATGAGGGGTACGTGTTGATAGATCAGTGTCTCCGGGTGAATCGCACTGGGGTTTTAGTTGAGAACTAAGACTGTCGAACTTCGAAGACCTGAAGTGAATCTGGACCGTCTAATACAGAAGAGACATGGCGTAAATATATGGACTTCGGGTAAAGTCCCAAAGTAATTCATAGCCACCATATTAAGGGGGACATGGCATGAATCTGTGGATTTTGGGTAAAGACCCAAAGTAAGCCTCGATCGTCTGATTCAAGTGGACACACAACATAAATTTACATACTTCGAGGGGGATTAATAGTTGATACTTGAGACTCCTGAAGTCTAGAATCAAAAAGCGATCAGAGCCATTGATTAAAGAGGAAACGTGGAAGGAGATCTGTCACTATGGGAGAAGGTAAGGGTTGAGAGTTGAAACTCTCGAAACCCGAATCATGAAATAAATCAAATTCGTTGATTTAGGAGGGTTAGATATGATCCATAGATTTAGAAAGGATAGATCTGAGCCTTCAAGTTCAGAAGCACCGTCAAGGTCACGGGATCGACAGTCTTGTCGCATTGTGGGGACCGAAGGTGCACGAACTTTAAAAATTTGAGGGTGGGATGCAATCCAGACCACAGTTTTGGAGAAAGGACACGTGGAGGCTCAAGGTAAATTGCGGGGTGAAAATTGGTTTTGTTTCAAACCACCCTTTCTCGTGCCCGCAATCACATGGTTACGTAAGGCCATCTCCCAAGGTAATATCAAGGAACAGGCTTATTAGAAAAGGAGCTAGTGCCCAAACTCTGAGATTTCACAGGCATGAAGAGGAGGGTCATGGGTACCTTTAGACCTACACCAGGGAGTCAAAAGGGTCTGCATATAATTATAGAATGAAACCATCAAGGTCTCAGAGAGTATTTTGGATCTATAATCAGATATCCTTGATCGAGAGGTCGGATTGGTTCCCCGACCTTCCAAATTAGAAACCATGGATGGAAAATCTGTCCTTTAAGAAAAGTGAAAATTTTTATGCCCCGTCATGGGTGTGTTACACTTGATAGAGAATAACTTAGAGTCAACCACAAAAAAACACCATATGAGTTGTGGTTTGGCAGATCAACATCAATTAAACACTTCATATTTTTTGGAGAAAATTCTACATAAAGAGAGATGATCATAACCTAGGAAAATTTGATTTCAGATAAGATGAAGGGATATTTCTTGGTTAATCATCCAAAAAAATGGCCTACAACTATTATAATCTAAGGCTACACAAGATTGTGGAAAGTGAAAATGTAAAAGTGGATGATCTAAAAACAAACACTACTACATATTGAAAATTTTACAACGACCACTTGTGACGAAAGTACTCTTTCATCGCAACATGCAAGAGAAAAAGTTCAAGTTTTTTAAATCCACTCTGTATTCGTCGCAATCTCGGTAGTTTGACCAAATTATTATGGTTAGTGTTTTTCACACACGCGACGACTATACTTTATCCATCGCAAGAGCGACGTATTACTTAACCTTAAAATTGACTGTTAAAAACGACCTAAAATAAATAGGTAAAAAAATAAATATTTTTAGGTCACTGTCATCACAATTGCGACGATAGTGAACTAAAATTGCACTATAAATATTTGACTATTTAAATATGTTGCAACAATATTTCTATAACAACAACGGTTCTTAAAGGGTATTTTTGTGCGGAAGAATGTCGCAGAATGTTATTAGAGGTGGGGAAAAAAGTAAAGTGGGTGAAAAGGGTGATGGTAGATGTTATTTCCCTTGTAAAAAATGTTTCCTTAGACATCTTGTAAGAATTTTAATATCAACAACTACAAAATATTGTAGGAAATATGGTCACATTCATGGTGGATCGAATGAATATCGTCCCATGGTAATTAGCTATATATTCATTATTTTTTTTTGTTTTGTCAATTTTATATAAAATTATGTATATATATATATATATATTGTTTGAATGTTTGTTATAATATACACTAATTTTGCATGATTGTTTGTAATTATAAAGTTAGAGTTTCTCTCTAACTTTCCGCATAATATTGCACCAAGTATTAGTAGAAATGATGTTGTACAAGCTGAGGAACATCATCATGACCAAGCAAATGAGGATCTCATGGAAGAAGATGATGGGAC
>SNQJ01S0173377.1:0-10133 GCA_010110895.2 Picea sitchensis | reverse complement strand
CAATAGTCATTAAGGTTGTGACCTTGTTTTCCTGACAGATTATTCACACAATTCCTCCACATGGAACTCCTTCAGCATGCAACTTTCGTATTGCATATCCATCACTATTTTTGATGGCCTCAAACTTGTGTTAGATTCAACAGTTTACCAAATATCCCATAAGGAATATAAATGTGCATCTTTGTCATGTACCCAAATTATGTATCCATACATATTATGTCTTTGTTAACTGACATCCATGATGTACTTAACCATATTCATAATCCTAAACCTTCCTGTAGCGGTCATAGGTATGTTTTGCAACCCACCTACATATCTACTTTTAAGATCAGTCAACTCAAGATTGTTCACAATCCTTCTCATGTGATTCTCAAAGGCATAATCATTTGCCTCTTAATATGACAATAGATCATATTTGCTCATTTACCCTTTTTATATAATTATATTAGTATTTCCCGAGGAAAGGGAATACATTCCCCCTCAAGATATTATTTAGAACAAAAATTTCATGACTCTTCGGAATGGAGTCAGCCATGCATCCATAGTATTCATTTATTCTGGACAAGAACAATTCTTTCTTTATATTTCACTCATCAAGGAAACCATATTGTATCTTATAACTATATTCTTGCATCATACATGTGCATCACTTTCACATTTAATATCATTCATACCTAACTGGTATTAATATTAGTTTTCATATTAGTAAGCTCCACAATGCATTAAACCCATGCACTCAAGCATATATAAACACAAATAAGTATTCATCATGCTATCTTATTGCTTGCACTTTTTCCATGTCATTCACACACATGGACATATCAGGCTTCTATATCATTTTCCCAAGGATCTTCCAATCATCCTTATGATCATGTATACATGTATAAGTAGGTGCATCTCTTGCACCTTTTTACCTCATGCATTCGATTAATAGTTTAGTTTCATCATTAGTGTCCTTTAGTTTGATATTTCAGTCACTTACAGGACTAATCTCACAGTCATATCTCGTATTGATGTTGTCTTCTCTTATGACAATAACCAACAAGGGTCACTTTCCTCTTTATGCGACAACATCTAGCAAGAAAACCTTCTAGCCTCAACATCCATACGGTTTTTCCCATATCACTTTTCTCTAGTCATGAGGAGTTATATACTCCGATTTTAATTTAAAGCGGTAACTATAACTGCCAAGGATCCTACCTAATCCTATAAGATTCCTTTAAGCCCACAAATTTATTAACCATTATATAATCCACCATCATCAGTGCCTGAAGTTCCAACTGCCCATGCTTAGAAGCAGTGTTACAAACACCGAGTCATTCGTCCTCCGTGCTTCAACTTCCCTTGACATAACCCTGCCACCTTCATATATCCACATTCAAGTATTGTTATAAATGTTAATTAGAATATCCCTACTCCAGTAAGAGTAGTTATCACTTTGACAAAGGGCTAAATAAATGCTTCTACTGAAATTCAACAAGAATTCCCAAAATCACAGGTTTAATCTGCAGTCCTTCTCCTCAAGGAGTAAATGTGGATAACAATGCCTCCTTACATGACTCACACATGATACCAAGAAGGCCAAGTCTTGTAACCTGGATCTGATACCAATTTGTAACACACCCACGACAGGGCATAAAGTTTTTTTCTTTTCTTAAAGGACAGATTCTCCATCCATTATTTCTAATTTTGAAGGTCGGGGAATGAGTCCAACCTCTCGTTCAAGGATATCTGATTCTAGATCCAAATGACTCTCTGATACCTTAATGGTCTCATTCTATAATTAGACACAGACCCTTTCGAATTCCTGGTGCAGGTCTAAAGGTACCTGCGACCCTCCTCTTCGCACCTACAAAATATCATAGTCTGGGTGCTAGCTCCTTTTCTAATAAGCCCCTTCCTTGATATGACCTTGGGAGATGGCCTTACATAACCATGCAATTATAGGTGTGGCCAAGGGTGGTTTGAAACTAAACTAGTTTTCACCCTGCAATTCACCTTGAACCTCCATGTGTCCTTTCTAAAAAACCATGGTCTAGATTGCATCCTGCCCTCAACTTTTTAAAGTTAGTGCAGATTTGGTCCCTGCAATGTGACGAGACCATCGATCTCATGACATTGATGGTGCTTATGAATCTACGGATAAGAGCTAACCTTTCTAAATTAACAGCTGTGATTTATTTTGTGATTCAAGTTTCGGGAGTTTCAAATCTCAACCCTTACCTTCTACCGTAGTGATAGATCTCCTGCCACATGTCTTCTTTAATAAACGATGTTTATCGCTTCATGATTTTGGACTTCAGGAGTCTCAAGTCTCAAATTTTAATCCCCCTCGAAGTATGTGGATTTATGTTGCATTTCCACTTGAATTAGACGATCAAGGCTTACTTAAGGTCTTTACCCAAAATCTACAGATTCATGCTATGTCCCCCTTAATGTGGTGTCTATGAATTACTTCAGGACTTTACTCTAATTCCATAGATTTACCCCACGTCTCTTATGGATCAGACGATCTAGATTCAATTCGAGTCTTCGGAATTCGGCAGTCTCAATTCTCAATTGAAACCCTAGTCTGATTCACATGGAGAAACCGATCTATCGACATGTACCCCTCCTAGCGATCAATGGCCATCATCTACTTCAGGTCTTTAGCGCTTTTCAACCAAGACCGGATCAACGACCTTCATCCCCCTTCTCAATCAATGGTTGAGATTCCACTTTGGGACTCTGACTCTTTAACCCTCTACTTTCCTCTAGATTATTTCGTACCCAGAGTGTTAGATCTGGCGCCACACATCCACCTTAAATCAACAATTTTCATCTGCTTTGGGACTTCGACCTTCGAACATCTCAAACTTCAAATCGTCCTTTCTTCATTTCCTTTAGAACGTTCTATACGAAGTTCTTTATCTGATGACATGTGTCCTCCTTCAGATCGATGGCTCCCAGTTGCTTCGGTTGTTCGAGCTTCGGTGATTTCAAACTCTTACCCATCGGATTCTCCTAAAGTGTTTTCACTCGGAGTTCATGATCGGTCGCCACATGCCCTCTAGATCTGACGATCTAGATTATCTTCAGGTCTCAGGATTCCTTTCACCCGAGGACAACGGATCTCTACCACGTGTCCCTTTCAATCTTTCAGTTGAGATTCACTTCGGCTCTCCAGATCTTTGGGATTCAGGAGTTTCAACTCTTGACTGAAACTCTCTAAGTTCTTTCTTTGGAGTTATTGATCTGCTAACACTTGTCTCCTGGCGATCAATGGTTAGGATCTACTTCGGGTCTTCAAGGATTCCACTCTCTCGTTGACCACAAGCTCTCTCTCGGGAGTTGTAGATCTTGCGCCACTTGTCCCTCTTGGCGATGAATGGTCCCAATTCACTTTGGGACTTCGGGACCTTAGCCAATCAACCCTCTAATGCACACAAATGTCAAAACTCATGCACTTTACATTAGATTGGATGACTAACATCCCTTTGTGCTCAGACCCGATGGTTAGGATATGTTCCTTCTCATCGCTTCTCCTCTTCTTCCCTGGATGTTGATCTAACGGTCCAGGCTTCTCCCTGCAACCGATATGACTGTTGTTGTCACTCCTCCTTCTGATATTTTGACTTCTTCTGACTTGGAAGAGTTTGGTAGATGTTCAAAGGCATCAACCTTCATTCCTCCTGCAAGTCCATCTATCTTGGGTCCTTTCTTCACTCTTGAAAATGTTATCTCTTCTGATATTTGTTGGACATATTGTCATTCATGTGTTGTCATTGATGTCAAAATTCATAGTAAGAAGAGCAGCAAGGTTAATCTCAGGAAGAAAAAGAATCGACATAAGAACATCACCTTAAGACTGGAGAAATTCGTGATTATTATTGATCATTATAGGACCAACAATGTTCCTATGATAAAAGATCAGGAGGGTTAGAAAACGTAGAGATCAAGCTCAGAAGATATGGTGCGTTGAAAATCAATTGGTATGGTGCGATGAAACGTAGAACAAATCAAGACCATGATGTGAAATCTCCAAATCTACGGTAGGGATAAGTGCGAAGATCAGAAGACCAATTAAACTACTCACTAGTTACAATTCCGCAGTTCTTCTAGATCGTCAGATCACATAGCTTCAAATATATGCAACTGTGATTGATCCAACTAAAAACCATTTTAAGTAAGATTAAATCATGACCGTCGGATGCGTAATCACAAAATCTATGACAGTGATAGATTGTGGAGATTGAAAGGAAAATTAAATATCACGCTTGTTCCATTCCCACAATTAGTCAGGACTATCCGATATTATAGCTTCAAAGACCAACGATTGTGGTTGACTCAACAACAATAACATAACTTCCAATTGCAGAGTTTGGGTGATGAATTAAATCACTCGCAAGTTGTAGTTCTGCAACCATCATTGACCGTTGATATACTTAGAGAAATCTCCACAACCGTTGGATCACTTTTGAGTGGAAGGATAGGATAGGCGAGGCTAAAAGGTTGAGATTTTGATTAAACCGATTCTCGTTCAGTCATTGGATCGTGTTAAAATTGAAGGATAGGATAAGCTACAAAAACTGCATCTCAGACAGATCGAGTCATCGATCTAAGATCTTGATCAAACGAACATCCTTCACTTCAGGTCTAAACATGTGAGAAACTTATGCTCCACTAGTTTGAGATTTGGAATACCCGGAGCCCAGAAATCTGAAGTGAATAAGGACCTTTGGATTTGGAGGACATAACGAGGACCGTTGGATCATGGTTGTTTATCAGTAGATCACATCAGTAAGGATGTGTGGGAGATCCATGTTAGCATTCCACATCAACAAGGACACATGGTGTAATAAGATAATGACAAGTGTCAGGTTGATTCATCATTTGAGGTACGTGCAAATCATGAATCTGAGTGACACGTGGCAGCTACTAGGCTCATGATGTAAGAAACTTACGTCACTCCAGGAGTTTTTCTTTGTGAGTTTTACCACTAGCACTTGCCCAAAGTCCCGAAGTCCTAAATGTTGGAGTCCTAGAGTAGAAATGAGACGTTTGATTTGAAATATCACTTCAGGAGAATTCCTGAGTGTTGATTTACTATAATGGAAGGATAGTGTAAGTGGATACATTAACCGATAGCAAGAGGTCTCCACTGCTTTATGACTGACTTAGCAGGTGATCACTCTAGAGGAAAGAAGGGGTTGAGACCTGATATATCCGAAGTTCGAAGACACGAAGTAAAAGGAAGTCATCCATCTCGTCAGAAGATTGAATCGTGACCGTTGATTTGATTAGCGCTCAAGCACTCGCTTGGCCTAACGTTTGGTCACTTTGATGGTCATATGCTATAAGAATTTTATTAGGAAATTATAATATGTCGCTATAGTTGGAAAGCCTGTGGTTCTGTAACACACGATCATATGTGTTGGTCTGAAGGAAGTGCCTCTGTGGAATTTGGTCTCCGTGAAAATAAATAGAGATTAAGGATCGAATTTAATGGATGAAATTGATCTATAAGTGATCAATTTATGAAAATCCATCACAGTGAAAATAATAACAGAGATTATGGTTAAGATAATTAAAGAGATGTGATGGTACAAACGAAGGGACAGAGTGTTTCACACTCACATTGTTCATAAGAATATATAAACATGAAAGAGTGGGATAAGAAAGTGTCTCTACAGTCCAGATCAGAAGATCAAAAGCTGAAGCAGATTCCAGGAAGAAAATATAATACCTATACATTAAGGGTGGTTGGGTGGTGCAAGGGCAGGTTGGTGCCTATAGAGGGAGTTGGTGTTTCCTTTTCAGTTGTAGATGACTAAACAGGGGGTCGTAGCCTCCTACTAGTTGGTGCTGGTGAACTAGGGTGTGGGTGCATCCTGATCAATTGGTGCTGATAAAAAAGGAAGTACATCTTCCTTCTATGTAACATGTAAAACAAAATTTTCAATTAATAGAAAACAATTTGTGGTTTTTCCCAATTGGTTTCCACGATAAAATATTGTGTTAAAATTCTGTGTGCATTAATAAATGAAAAATTAATATAATTGTTGGGTCATTGATTCACCCCCGCCCCCCCTCTCAGTGATAGGATTTGATACTTCAATTGGTATCAGAGTCGATTCCTTCAGCCTAGTCTAATAAAATTGAAGGTAGATCTTGAAGATGGATCAACAAGAAAGAATGTCCAACAACAAAGAACCATTTTTCAATGGAGGAGGCTATGCTATGTGGAAAATAAGAATGAAAAACTTCTTGTTGGCTCTTTGTTTTGAAATTTGACAATTTGTTGTAGATGGTTACACTGCACCAACTACTCCACCCAAAGATGTTGTAGGAAAGAAAATCTGTAATGACAACTCAAAAGAAGTTAATGGAATTCTAGCAGGATTGACTAATTCTATATGTGTGAAGGTTATGCATTGTAAATCAGCCAAAGAAATCTGGGACAAGTTGGAGGTTGTATATGAAGGAGATGACAAGGTCAATGAAGCCAAACTACAAACCTATAGAGCTCAGTTTGAAAATATGAAAATGAAATAAGAATAAAATATTGCTAATTATTTTCATAGGGTAGATGAAGTGGTTAACTCAATTAGAGCAGCAGGAGAATAAATTACAGATAAACCGCAAAAAACACTAAGGTCGTTGCCTATGAGATATGATGCAAATATTTCTTCAATTGAAGATAGATATGATCTAGACACACTCACAGTTGATCAAGTCCATGGAATGTTTACAACATATGAAATGAGAACAGGCAATGATAAATCAACAAAATATGAAACAACTTTCAAAGCATCTAAGACAAAGATAAATCAGAAGCAAAAACTTCAAACCTGCCATCATGAAGAATCTGATGTGGAAGAAGCCAATTTTAGTAGAAAACTTCAGAAAGGATCAGGGAAGTACAAAGGCAAGCTTCCTTTCAAATGTTTTAACTGTGGGAAAGTTGGTCATTTTGCATCCAAGTGTCCCTATCCCAAGGAGGACCCTAAATATGAATAAAATAAAACCAAACAATACAAAAAGAAGGAAAAACCCAACTACAAGAAAAATTTTTACAAATGGAAAAATAATTTCTACTCAAAAGAAGAAAACAACAACTCGTCAGAGTCTAGTGACAACGATGAATCTGATGATGATGAATTCCTTTTCTTAGGTATTGAATAATAGTGAGATAGAAAAAATTAAACATGAGAAGGATTTAGAAGATGAAGCGGAAGTTAATATGGAGGAAGAACTTCTTAGTACCTTAGATGAATTAAGAAAATACAAAACTAGATATAGACAATTGAAAATCTTTGTAGTTGAACAAAAGGAAAGACATGAACAAGTAGAAAAGGATATGGAAAAAATCATGAGCAATCTAAAAAAACAAATGTTAGAAGCAAATAAGATCAAAGAAAGCCTGGAAAAGTGTCTTAAGGAAAAACAAATAACTTGTGAAAGAATGGAGGCATAAATAGTTCATCTAAAAAAGGAACTGGATGCAAAAATCATTCAAACAAAATATGAAAATAGCCCTAAAATATTACATAAGATTATAGCCCTAAAATATGAAAATAGCCCTAAAATATTACATAAGATTATGAAAATAGCCCTAAAAATGGAATAGGTTATTCTCAAAAGGAAATCCATGTTAACTCAAAATATTATGCAAATTCTCTCCTCAATACATTCAAGAAGAAAAATGAAGAGAAGATAAGTAATGATCATAAATCCAGAAGATTACTTCCACCCATCAAGAAGGAAGACAAGACAATACCAAAGAAGTTCTATCAGAACAGATATCCTCACATTTTCCTTGGTTATTTATTTACATGCTCTAATTTTGGACACAAAGCTATAAATTGTAGAACATATAGAAAGAAAAATTTGAAGGTTAAGAACTATATCCGTAAGGATAAACAAGAAGAAAATCGAGTTAAAAGTAGAAACTATAACTCCTTTGAACCTTTAGAAGAAGGGGACTTACAATGATTCAGATGTCATAACCATGGACATAAGGCCATTAATTTTAGATTAATGGAAGTCTTAGAACAACCAAAGTTCATTATAGATCAAAAGAAACTTTGGAGAGAAAAAACATCAAAAAATGAATGTCTTATCGCCCTAAAAGCTCAAGATAAAAAGGATCTCTGGTATGTTGACAGTGGGTGCTCAAAACATATGACAGGTAACAAGGACAAGTTTTTAGACTTAAAGAAACAAAAAGGTAAAGTTACATTTGGGATAATGCTTGAAGTAACATACTTGGGAAAGACACTGTGAGCTTGGGAAAAGACAAATCCATAAATGTGCTACTTGTCGAAAAACTGAATCCTAGTTTATTAAGTGTCAGTCAAACCTGTGATCAGGGGAACTTCTGCATATTTGATTCCCAAAAATGTGAGATTAGGAGAGAAGACACAGGAAAATTAGTTGGTACTGCTCCTAGAACTCCTGGAAATGTATATATACTAGACACAAAATTGAATGAGGAGTGTCATATAAATTCAATAGATGAAAGTTGGATATGGCATAGAAGGTTGGGGCATATTAACTTTGACAATATTGTGAAAGTCAGCAACCTTGGTGCAGTAAGAAACTTGCCAAAAATCATAAAACCCTCAAATGCTATGTGTAGACACTGTCAACTAGGGAACAAAACTAGAATAAGGTTCAAGGCAAAAGAATACACAACCTCTAAACCTTTAGAGCTTGTTCACACTAACCTATGTGGAACTACGAGGACCAAGAGTTTTCAAGGAGAGTATTACTTTATGTTGTTCATTGATGATTTTTTAGAATGGGTTGGATATGTTTTCTCAAAGAAAAATCAGAAGATCTCAACAAATTCAAAGCCTTTAAAACCCTTGTTGAAAATGAAAAAGAGACAAAAATAAAATGTCTTATATTAGACAATGGTGGTAAATTCACCTCAAAAGAGTTTGATCTCTTCGATGAAACCCATTGAATAAAAAGACAATTCTCTACTGCCAGAAAACCTCAGCAAAAAAGGATTGTTGAGAGAAAGAATAGAACAATTTAGGAGGCTGCAAGAACTATGCTCAATGAAGCAAAATTGTCAGATGGATATTGGAGGCAAGCTATAAGCACAACAGTATACATATTGAGTAGAGGTTAGCTCAGGATTCATAGTGATAAGACCCCTTATGAACTATGGTTTGGAAGAGCTCCATCAGTAAAATACTTCAAGATATTTGGAAGTAAATGCTACATCAAAAGACTAGATGAGAGTCTTGGAAACTTTGATGCTAGATCTGATGAAGGTATTTTTCTTGGATATTCTTCAAACAAGAAAGCATACAGATTCTACAATATTAGATCACATAATATTTTTGAGAGTGCAGATGTCAAGGTGGATGCCCTAAAAACAATAAGGATCAAAAATCAAGAGACCATACCTAAAAATGAAGATGAAGATGATGATGAGACATACGATACACAAGTAGAAGAAGTACAAGAGAAGGAAAATTAAAGGGAAGAAGATGATATGGATACTATTGAAAGAGATGAAGATAGTCAAGATGGAGAAATAAGAGAAGAGTTCCCAAGAAGAGATACAAAGACACCCTCAAGAATTACTCAAAAGAATCATCCTAAAGAACTGATTATTGGAGATATTGTTATAACCCTAAAATGCACCACATAGGCTTACCTAGCATCAGGCCAACTCATGTCTCTTCCTAGCCAAAGCCATGCTGAATAAAACCTTAAAAAATGACTTAAAACAAGCAACCCGCGCCCTAACCTAACACTGGGCGCGGGTGACCGCTTGTTGGCCTTCTACTGCATGCGGTGGACCGCGGGCTAGCCCACTACAGCCCGCGTTTACCTAACAAAGAAAAAAATCAGGAAAGTTTCCGCCGGGACGAAGAGCTTTTTGTCAGTAAACTGGAACTCCCAGCCATGCATGGCCGAGAGTTTGCCAAAAACCCTAGCTCCTTCTAGCCTATAAAAGGAGAGGTAGGGGTACTATTCAAAGGAGGAAAAATCATAGCAAAGAAACTCTGCCAAAATTGCCAAGTCCATTATTGTCCCAACCCTATAGCCTTTCCTCAAGCTTTAGGAGAAATTCAAGCAAAGAAGTTGGAGGACAAAGAAGAGGAGGAGCCCAGGATCAGGATCGAGGAACG
>SNQJ01S0173375.1:0-16645 GCA_010110895.2 Picea sitchensis | reverse complement strand
ATATCTGAAAGTTATAATGACCAAACATGACACATACCATGATACCTGGACCAATTACCTCATGGAGCAAGAGTCTTTTCTGATGCAAGTCCAAGCCGATGGTGATGGATGATGCTACTGTTGATAGGACAAATTTGATGAAGAAGAAGAAGGATGGGCCCTCCAGGGCCATGATCAGGTCAATCCTACTCTCGGTACTCCATGTCTAGGACCTGTGGGTATCGAGACATGATCTCCTAGTTATCCCTAGCAATCGGGGATAACATCTGGCTCCAACTCGGGGACATGTGCTCACCGTAGAGCGCATGAGAACCTCAACATCTATGGCATAAACCTGCAGACCTACTCATACTCGACAAGGTGCATCATCAACCAAGGTGGGGTGGTATTGCCACCCCGCAAAATATAACATGTATATATGAAATAAAGAAAACACTATGCATATGAGGAATAAACATGAAATGCAGATGGTATAATACACAGAAAATGCCTACCTACTCATTCTTACCTATACAATCATGTCCCACCACCTTGGTGGGGTTTGAGGAGGCATCCACTAATGGGTAATAGGCGCCTTCTTCCTTCCAAGGTGGACAAATAAGTACGAGTTATCAACTGATTCCATCCCGACCTTGAAAGGTTTGAGCCATGATTGTGTACTTCCTTTTACATTAGTTGTCTCTCCTTTCTGAGTATCCCACATCCATACCAACTCCCCCTCCTTGTATTTTCGGATCTTGTGTTTGGTTGTTCCTTGAACAACCCTGGTGTACTATACTGAGGGAGGTGGGTGGGCTTCTGGTGTAAAAACTTCCTATTGGGACGGATGGATTTGTATGTCTTCTTCATCGTTTTTTATTTTTAGTATCTTCACCATCCCTACCTCTTTGTTCTGAAATTGATCTAGGAGTTGCTGGTATTCTTCTTTCTTGGGCCACTCAATCTGGTCAAAATGTTCTTCTGTTGCAAATGGCATATCTTCTGGAGAATAGTCTTGAAGAGTTTGTATCACATCTTTCTTCACTTCATTTGCAGAGGGAAGGACATCTTGTACCTGGTTTCCAGTTATCGAGACATTGAGTAAATGTCCAGTTGTTCCATCTTTCAAAGGTAACCACAAAAAGGTGAGATCCATTTCAAGGGACCCGCCTATCATTGCACCAAACTTCCTGGACAACAACATTCCCCACACGTCTGGGACATCAACCACTATAATATCTATGTGGACGATCTTCTCAGGGAATTCTTTCAATTGCACTTCGACATTTTCAACTACACCATGTGTGGGTATTGCTTTGGATTCAAATCCACACACATTTCTGTAAGGCTTAGTTACATTCAAGCCCATTTGTTGCATGACTTTAAGAGACATCATATTTTCACCAGCACCTGTATCCAACATGCAATTGTTAAGGTATTTATTGTTCATCATAAGAGTCATGAAGAAAGGTGGATTTTCACCATACTGGATCCTTAAATGGTCATCTTGCAGCATAATCAGGGGGTCCATAGGCTCATCCATTCCCGAAAAGAAGGTATTGAAGCGTTCTTTAATAGAAGGGATCTTAATTGCTTCTTTTAAGGGAATGTTCACATGCATCTTCGACAAAACTCCTTCAAAATCAAAATCAAGGGTAATTTTATCAGCTTTGGATGTCTTGGGAGGAAGAACCTCAAGAAATTTTGGCTGATCAGTGGCAGGTTGCTTTGGGTTCTTTCTCCAGTATACTTGGACTTCTTGATTTTTAATCTTTTCTCGTGACTCCTGGTCCAAGTTGTTAATTATTTCTAGTCTTGATTCTCTGGTTGCTTCCTTCAAGGCCTGTTGATGTTCTATATCAGTTATATTTATTTGAGGGAAAATCAAAAAGCAGTCCAGATTATTGACTTGTTGCTGGCTAGCGTTATAAGGACACTCATTCTCCCAATGTGCTTCGCTGCATTCCAGGCACCAAGGATTTTCATCAACGACGTTTGTAGGGGCCAGAGTATTTGGGACTTCATTTTCATTCTTCAGCTTGTAGGTTTGGTTCCCTTTCTGGAATGGCCCTTTGAATGGAGGTCTAGGTGCCTAGGTCTGGGACTTTTCAAGTCTAACAATCTGGTTCATCATTTCTTCTTGATTCTTCATGATGCTATCCACTGAGGCTTGTAGCTTACTGATACTGGTGTAGAGATCCGAGGTAGGCTCAACATTGTGTACCACTTTCTACTTGGTGTCTATTCTCCCCCTAGGGATAGCAAAGGGCTCAATCTTGGATGAAAGGAGATTTCCTTCAATCTTGGTTGCGAGCTCTTGGGCTTCTTGGATGGACTGAGGGTCTTTGTCTCTAAGAAGATACCCTAATTGGCCACTGAAAGATCTAGTATAAATGTGAACAAGATAATCATCTTTCAGATGGTGGCTTGGGGGAATTCGTTGGAGTAATGCTTCGAATATGGTATGAAATTCCCGAATAGATTCATTCTCATTCTTGGCAAGGCTATTTAGTCAGGTGAGCAACATTTTTGGGTCTTCTTTGATCCTCCACCTTCTGAGGAAGATTTTCTCAAGTCTATCCATGGTTTTGATGCTTCCATCAGGAAGGCCAAGATACCAATGTCTTGCAGCATCATAAAGGGTAGCAGAGAATAACTTCATGACTAAGTCCTCAGCATCATCACTAATGGGGTGAAGCTGAAAAAATGCCCAAAATTTACTCATATTCTCTTTGACACTAGTGGCATCAGTGCTGGTAAACATAGGCAACCACTTCTCATATTTGGGTGGCATTTTCCTAGGGTATCGAGGTATGGCTGACATGTCTAATGGCTTGAATAAAGTAGATGACCATTGTCTTTGATTGTTGACTGGGTTTGTAGTACCGGTCTGAGAAGTAGACATGTTTAGAGGAGGTCTCTTTCCAAAAAGTGACTTAACAACAAGTGAATTTGCAGGAGGCTTCCTTATGAAAGCTAAAGGAGGATTATTGAATCTCCTTTTGGTTTGTGGAGTCGCCAGATAGTTTTCCTAAAACTATCAAAGAATAGGGGAATAAAGTCTTAGTGGAGTCACCAGGTAAGCTTGTAAGAGAAAGGTCTTTGAGGCAAGGCTTACTAAAGGATTTGTCGTTGAGGAAGATTGACTCAATGTTCCCCGACAACGACGCCAAAATGTTATCGCACAGTTTGTAGTTTAGGTCATAGGCTACAGGATAGAGGAAAAACTGGCGTAAGAGGAACCTTCCCCACCCAATGTCACCTCGATGGGGAGGTTCTTTCTATTTAGGGAGGTAAGCCCAGGGGAGATGTACCCGGTAACCTGGGGTTTGAAGAGACAAAGGATACAAGGTCAATTTTTAAGATTTCCCTCCTCGCAGGTTACCACCAGTATTAGATAGTCTGGATAATCAGCCAATAAAAGAAGTGTAGGCCCTGTTGAAAACACCTGCCCAGAACAAGACAATAACAAAACTATATATATATATATATATATTTGCAGGCTATAACTCAAAGGGTTAGTACTTCTTTAACTATCTGATTTCATTCAATAAGCAATGCAATAGATACAAGATGAAGTCAACGTTTTGTTAATTAGCCTATGAAAGATTATCAATTCATCAATATCTATCCAAATGACCAAGCCAATAGTATACTCAATCAATGATTTGTTCAATAAATTCTTGACGTCATCATTCAATTTCTTATAAGAGTCAAAAGCTTGCTGTGGCAACTATGACGTCAGCCTAGGTTAGCAACGTTAGGGTTTCATAAATTAAAGTTTAAAAGGTGGTTTTGCACACTAGAGGCTCAACGTTGGAGATCTAACCAGTGGCTTAGGGTATATGGAGTCAAAAGTAAGGGCACAAGGTCTCGGGAGGATGAAAACTTAGAGACTGGAAGGTAGGGTTCTATGGTGCTGCAATGGCAGGGCCCTAGAATCAAAACCCTAGGGGAAAGAGGCTCACTCCGGTGTTGCTTAAGCAGGGCCTAGGTGGCTCTTTCCTCCTTCTCTAAATAAACTTGGCAAAACAGCAAGCTCAAAGTATAAATTTAAGGAAAAAGGTGTTGCTGAGAGCCAAGGCTTTCAAACCTAGAAGGTGAAACCCTAGGTGTAGTGATCAGAAGCCCAGCTAGGCCTGGGGCGTCTCCTCTTTTCAGCAGATATCTTCAGCTGGCTCAAGAAGGAAGACAAATGTAGCAACAACTAGGCTATATCTTCTTTTTTCAATAAAAGCTCGAAGAAACTATTTCTCAACAGGGGACATATAGCAATGACCTACTTGTGTGCTTGCTTACCTAGGGTTTTAAAATCAAGAATTTATAAGTAAATGCAAGAATACTAACCTACAACCATTCAATCGAGAAGTTTTGCGAGGAAAAACACTTGCATATCATGAAGAAAAGCTATGTGAGAGCCACTAGTTGTAAACCTTCATGCAGAGAAATGCCATAAATTCCAAGAAAAATCCTTCAAAAGTTGTGCCTCACTTTAAAACACCAAAACTACCCTAGTAGGGCGCAGAAATAAGATCTCACAAGAGTGTGAGTTATTGAATCAGAGAATGAAGGAAAAACATCCTCAATATATATCATTCCGTGACCTTTAATTTACAAAATAGGTCATTAAGAACAACCGACAAGGATGACTACTAAAATTACACTATTTTACATTAACTTCTAAATAAAGACACAAAATGAGCAAAAGGTGGGGCGTCAAGCCCCTCTGAGGGAAACATTGGCCCTTTTAGTAATCGGCATCAGTCAAGTGTTAGCCCTTTTAGGGCTCCTCTAAAGTACCACACGTGCCAATAATCCCATCACACTACCACATGCTCAAGATGACATCAATGGATTCTAGGTGACATCTTGGGCCATCAAAAGGAAAGCGTTCCATTTGAAGTGGAGTCATCCCTAGTAGGGCCTAGCCAAAGCCTCACTTTAAAACACCAAAACTACCCTAGTAGGGTGCAAGAAATAAGATCTCACAAGAGAGTGAGTTGTGTTCTGTCCAAATGAGGGAAAAACATCCTCAATATATATCATTCCATGACCTTTAATTTACAAAATAGGTCATTAAAACAACCGACAAGGATGACTACAAAAATTACACTATTTTTACATTAACTTCTAAGTAAAAGACACAAAATGAGCAAAAGGTGGGACGTCAAGCCCTTCTGAGGGAGACGTTGGCCCTTTTTGGGCATGTCCAGCATCCAGAAGTCTGGTGTTAGCCCTTTTAGGGCTCCTCTAAGCTGCCACACGTGCCAATAATCCCATCACACTACCACATGCTCAAGATGACATCTGAATCTCCTAGTTGACATCCTGTCCATCAAGAGGAAAACGTTCCATTTGAAGTGGGTCATCCCCCCTAGGCCGGGCCTAGCCAAAGTGTCCTGGGTGGAATGTCCTTCTTTTCTTCATGTGCAAAGGCTCATCATAACACTGTCCTATCTCTGCCACTGATGGGATCTCAACAACCATTTGATGGGCTCTTCAGCCCCATGGACGTCCGAGCTAATCATCTCCCCATGTGTACCGGTCCAGTGGTACCTGTCCATCGGGTATGGTCCTGCACATAAAAAAATTCACCCTCCATGGGCTCATCAGTCCTCGGGATCATAGAAATGTTAATCATATTTCATCATTAATTTTATCAAATACATGCATAAAACCCCTAGCATATCCTCTAATAGCTCAAAGATATTACACTGATCTACTATACAAAGCTAAAGAAAAGGACAAGGTAACCTATTGGGCCAGTATCCATAAGAAGAGTAAAGTTTCCAAAGGACATTATTCAAGCCATGTAACATGAGGTGGTATGGTCTAAGGATGTCCAATCATAGTGAAGACCAGGGGTAGGTATTTTCCGTGGGTGCCTTTGTAGGATGCGAGCTGTACCTGTCATGGATGCAGTTTTTTCCAAGCCCCTTTATTGCCTTTATTCTTTCTTTATTCATTACTTTTTTCTTTCTTTTTTATTCAAGGTCTTGACTAGAGGACACTGCCTTGGCATGGTGACCAGAGCTGACAGTATTACCCACGAGTATTTTCATTTTCTCTTTGTGGTTAAGGAATTATGGTTTTTGACTAATCCAGGTCATTGGATTAGGGTTTTGGATGTCGCTGGCTCCTATATGTATATTGTATTGTAAACAATGTATGTTGTGAATGAATATAAAAGATGTTGGTTTTCCCGGTTTGGGTTTCTAGGGGAAAACTCTCTGTGTAATGTGTGTATTTTCCATTGTATATTTTCTGTTTTTTTATTGAAAATATGTTTGCAGTAAATAATTGTACAAGGTTAAAATCTACAAAATATAGCTCTATAACCTACAATTGCAACCACAACACTACAATATAACTTGTTATTAGTTCAATTTATAGAAAAATGAGAAACTATGGAAAATGGGTTTCTAAAAAAATTATATAAATAAGGCCATTTTACCATTTTACCATATCATTTTTACCATTTGAACTAAGATAACCCAAATTTGGAGAAACCCTTCCAACTTCACTTGGAAATTGCGGGAGCTTGGAGTGGCCAAATCACAAATTGTCTGGACTAAGTAAGTGCTCAATTCATTGCTTTCATTTCCATCCATTCGATTTTTAATTTTTATGAGAAATTAATGGATACCCCTCCTTTTCTCCTCACAACTCTGTGCATCTACAATTTTCCCCAAAGTAGCTTATGTATTTCTACGATTGGTAGAAAAACTAGTCATGGATATCCGTGACTATCATAATAGGGACCAGTAGATGCCCAGAGTAAACTTGATTTTTTTTTTCTTTCTTTTGGATCTTGAGCAGGATGTTTGTTCATTTGAGGGAACGTGAGCATGAAGAGGTTGATCATGCAATATTTGATGATGATGATGCCAAATAATCTGTTTAGAAATGCAACATGTATAAGTTTTTTCAAATTGGTGGAATATGAGATCAAAAGAGATTGTTGAATATCCTCATTGATTATTGGAATCTTGACGTAGAGGCGTTTATGATCAATGGGTAGTCATTGACCATCATAGTTGAAGACATCTACTTCATCACCATTTTTTCTAGTAGAGGTGAAGTGCCCAACTTCATAACTCACAACAGAGGTGGCCCGACTATAAATGAATACATAAATGAATACTACGAGGATGGCATAGAGAAAACGGGCTGACAAGTTCCCATCAAGCATATCACCAACCTGAGTCTAAAGGTGATATTGTATACTATAGTGTGCATTGTGGGATATAAATCCTTGCACTTTATTTCTTGGGCACAAATGCAACATGGGGTTGAGTTCTTACGACCCACAATGTTTGACTAGAGCACTGCGATGCTTTTGTGCATGAAAAATCAACTCACTAATTACAAGTTGTGGAAGAACAAGAATTTTGGGTTTGGCATGTTTCTATGCACATTAGTTTTTGAGAGAGTGGCAATAATGAGCCCAAAATCTCATGTTAGAGGACACTTAGGACCATGGCCCACTATGGCACGATGAATTGAGTTGTTGGAACATCTAGGAGGAGGGAAATTATTTAACCCTTATGATGATGACTTTGTTTCTAGGTGGGAACACCAAGTACCCTTTATCGAGGATTATCCATATACCATAATAAAATTCTCTGGAGATCCTGATGTTATCATTCCTCTCGATAACAAGATTCAATACATAGGTAACCTTATTTTGTTTTATTTATTTTGATATTATATATTATATATACATAAGAAAGGGAGAGAAACCTATCTTTTTGATGAGTTCCATAATATTAACATGTGATTTTCAAACATGCAGATAGAGGACCAGTGAGACCAGCCGACGTTCCACGACATATCCATCGAGGGAGAGATGAAGCAGGGCCTAGTGACGATGTTGTGAGGACCTTAAGGAGAGTGGGAAGAAACCTGGAGGCATTGATAGGATCCATACCAATGGCCACTATATATGAAATTCCAGTAGGGATGCTGCATCATGTTGTAGGAGTACCCTGGACATGGGTATATCTTTTCAGATGTTTAGCTAATGTTGTGGTTTTCTATGACATAGTTCACTGGCCTCAAGCCTAGACTATTACGAGTTGAGAGCACTATTTTGTACTTATAGACATTTGGGGCTAGTAGCCAAAATTTTGTACTATGGACCTCTTTTGGAAACACACACACACACACACACACACACACACACACACACACATTCTGCGTTATTTTTATATTCTACTTGCGAATGATTAAATATTTACATGTGTAAAATGTGTGTTCTTATGTTATGAATGTGAAAAATTCCAATCTAAAATGTAATTAGCATATGCATCAGTTACTAGATTAGCATGCCTAGGAACATGCTCATAGGAAATAAACTCAAATGATTGTTCCAAAAGATGTACCCTAAGGAATCACCATAACAAGACTGGATCACAAATATGATATAGACCATTCAAATGTGACACAACCGACTGAGAATCCAAAAACACGTGAAGGTGTTGGATTCCATGTAACATATCATCTCACAAAAGTTCGATGACCATGTTATATTCAACAACATTATTTGTAGTTGCTCCGAGAAAAACACCTCCAGTGGATACTAGATGGTTAGTGGGAAAATAAATCATCCAGGCAGCGTAAGCCAAGTTCTGATTTGATGAATGACACCTCTTGTGAATCCAAAATACATGGATGAATCCCCTCGCATATGCTACAAAAAATAATCACAATAATAAACAATGCAAGGAAAGCAAAAAAACATATACAAACTTACATACAACAATAAACAATAATTACAAAAGAACTAGTACTCAAGTCATCAGGCTCAAGCATAGTAATTCTTAAGGTAGAGCCCATTTTTGGGCTCCGACAACATGTTTCCCTCATAATATTCTAACTCGTAAGACCCTTTTTTCAACACCCATTGCAAAATATATGGATCGTGCCACATGGGGTTAAACTTGCATGCCCCAAGAGCATCCTTGTCCCGGTTGTAGACTAACACAAGGTCTCTTTCAAAAAATACCCTTGGGAAGACAAAATTATCGTATTGAGACTTGACATGTTTTTTATGTGCTTCATTTTCTAAAGGTTCATCTTAACGTTTCTCATCAAGATGTTCAATATAAACAAGACGTTCTTCAAGTTGCATAGTGTCGAGTAAGAGCTTGTCAATAATTTTAAGCAAAGGGATTTCACATTCGATGGGAAAAAATGCATATACTCCATGAACAAGTTAAAAAGGTGAGAATCCTATTGCAATATTTACAGATGTTCAATAAGCCCATAACACCGGATATAGCATCAAATGCCAATTTTATCTGGTCAATTTAACCATCCTCTTCAATATATTTTTTAAGGATTCGTTAACAGATTTAACCTGAACATTAACCTGAGGATCGTAAGGAGATGAGTGATCCTGTCTAAAACCCAATTTTGATGCTAACTTAGACATCAAGCAATTCTGGAAGTGACTTCCATGATAATTGACAATCTCTCTCGAAACCCCAAACTTAGCGATGACCCAATTGAACATGAAAAGTGCTACAGTTTCACCATCATTAGATAATGTTGGCATGTCTTCTACCCACTTTGTAAAGTAGTCAACGACCATTATAATGTATCAATGCCTCCTAGACGAGGCTGGGTGGAATGTCATAAAATATACCCCCCACTTGGTGAAGGGGCTAACAACGATGACTTGAAAAATAGGAGCAAGGTGTGCGTACATATTATTTGTAAATATTTGACAAGGATGACATTTCTTGACCACTTCAATGCAATCCTTAAAGATCGTAGGCCATAAATAACCAGTACGCAAAATATTCTGGGTTGTTTCCAACTGTGATAGGTGACTACCACATGCTCCACCATGGTAGTCATTTAAAACAATGTATGCTTCCTCATGAATGAGGTAGAGATGAAGAATTGAGTCTACCCCTCATCGATACAAAGTGTCAGCAATAATGAGATAGTTCTTCGCTAGGTGAAGAATCTATCATCACTCATCTCATGAAAAATGCAGAGGGAACTTCAAAGTCTGGAGATATATAAGGATATCTCCATACCAAGGAACGAACGAAGAGATGAGGGAGATATTATCATCCAGGAAAGAGTCGATTACTTCAGTATCCTCATTCTCTACCGGGAACTCAGACATCAATTGGACGAAGACTAAATATTATTTGGATTTTTCTGAAGCAAAATCCAAATCAACCTATTGAAGAACATCAATCCACTTGTTATACTTCCCACCAATTATTCACCGAGTCAAGACATTCTGAAAAGTATTAACATCGACGATGACGATTGTCTTGGACAACAAAATATAATGCTGAAGCCATTGAACAACATGAAATGCTGCTAAGGCTAGTTTCTCGATGTGAGAATACTTTAGTTTAGGTCCCAATAAAGCATGAATTAAATAGTAGATGACATGCTCTTGGAGCTCATCATCCTCCTGAACTAAGACCATGCCAATCGATGATTCAACTGCTTCCAAATATAACATGAAATCTCGATTATAATCTGGGGGCTCAATAATAGAGTTGAAACCAACGCTTTATTTAACACATCAAAAAAACATTGTGTTGCTTCATCCCAAAAAAATGGAACCCATTTTTTCAAAAAATGCATGAAGCCTTTCATAATATTATCATAGTTAGGTACAAGGCGTCGAAGGAAATTCACCTTTCCTTATAGACTCTGAAGATGAAAAATTGTGCATGGGGGAGGCAACTGAGTGATTTCCTCCACTTTCAAAGGGTTAACCATGATCCCTTTCGTTGAAAGTACAAAACCAAAAAGACATCCTGAAGTAACGCAAAAAACACATTTATGCAGATTTAAACGGATTCAATATTGATGACATCTCTCGAAGACTAGGCAAAGGTGTAAAATATGCTGAGCTCTCTTGTGAGAATGGGCTATGAGATCATCCAAATAATCCTCCACTATACGATTCAGGTCATGGAAAGAAAACATCATGGCCCACTGAAAAGTAGCTCCAACATTTTTAAGGCCAAAGGGAATCTTCTTGTATGTGAAGGTTCTTTAAGGAAAAATGAAAGCTATCTTATGGTAGTATTTCGGTCGAACCTCGATCTGGTTATACCTCAAAAAACCATCCATGAATGAAAAATTATTTCTCCTATGCATTCATTGAGATTATGATCGATGAATGGCGTAAGGAAGTTATATTTTAGACAAGCTTTATTCAAGTCTCAGAAATACATACACACTAAAATATTTCCCTTCTTCTTATCGACCAAAACTAGGTTGGACACCCATTCCGTCAACAACACTGGGTAAATAAATCCATTTTTGAGTAGCTTGTCCACTTCATCTTTAATTGTTATTTCTTTCCTTGGATTCATTTGTCACAATTTTTTTCGAACCAATTTCATGTTCTCATAGCTTCGAATATCATGTTGAACGATTCGAGGATCTATGCTAGGCATTTCCTCATACGACCAAGTGAAAATATCTCTAAATTCCTTAAAAAGTGTCATATACTCATAAAGTTTTTCTTAAGAGGAATTTTCCCCAATAAAGACATTTTAGAAAACATCAGGGGTCCTAGAAATGTTAATGGGGATGATTTTTGATATATTATCCATATTTTCCTCGATGTAGATACCATGCCTAGCCAAGGGGTTTACAGTCTGATTAACACTCCTACTAACAGTTGACTTGAATTATCCATTTTCTACACAAATAATCTCGGGGATGAAATATGATCTATGATGCATATCCTCCCATGGACTTTCAACTCTAGTCATTTCCTCAATAATAGCCTCTTATGAAGGAAATATGGTGTCAAGATAGTTCTGGGAATTTGAATAATTTTGAGCCCATATGGGCTCTGGAAAATATCATCCTTCTCTGTAAAAGAAGGAGTTTGATCCAAGTTTGTATTAGCTTGTTGTATAACTTGATAAACGACATCCACTGCAGACAGTGGAATATCCATCCCATCATGTGTGTGACGTTCGACCAAACCAAACGATGAGGGTAACACCCATGGATCTTGTAGATATGATTCTTTGAAGAAATGACTCTTGTAATAGGATCCAGGGGGTTCAAATTTTGGTATCCGACTGGGGTAGCATGAATGTAGGACATTGGTGATGGAAAATTAAAAGTACCCATAAGCGAAGGGTACATTCCAACACTGATGCTCTCAGTTTCCGACTACGAGTTATCAATCCACAAAACCATGGATCCTTGATTCACCATGGAGCTAGATCGATTAAAATCCATCTAATCGACAGTTACGATCCTTCCCTCATGGGGAAAGCATAAAATTTGAAATACCGATGAGACAACTATTGCCATCATGTAAGTCCAACTCCTTCCCAATAAAAATTATAGTTGAGGGACATGTTGACTACTTCTACTTCCATGAAAATAGACTTGCCTCCTAACTAGACCGAAAAAGAAGAAACAAGATCATGCGGCCTAAACAATCGCCCGTCAAACGCTGTTAGAAAATTTGTATAAGGTGTGAGCTATGGAGAGCCAATATATTTCCAATAGGACAAATACATGATGCATGTATAATCTCCCTCATCACCAACGATCCTCCTGATGACGTGCTTTGCGTAAATAATGTCAATATAGAAGGATACATGATAAGGAAGACAAGGCTTCACATCAATAGTGTCAAAATTCATAGTGAGTGGGCTGGAGGATTCTTCCGCTCCTCAAGAACATGGTGCATTGCGTGGGGAAAGTATGAAGCACCTCAAGAGTAGACATCACACATGACGTTTGAGATAAATACTCAACAATAGAGTAGTTGGGCGTGTCTCTTACATTAGGTTTATGCGATTCTCTTTTGTACATACCTTTTGGTATGTGTTTCAGTGTTTCCTTCTCAGTCTCTCTATGTGAAGAGGTCCCTGAGGATTGGAAGTCTCTTTACCTTTTGTTGACGACTCCATATTACTATAATTGCGAGACATGGTCAACAAATATACCTCCTCTTATTTTAACTTCTAAGAATTGACCATGTTAATGAACAAGAAATATCCATCTAGCAAAGGTGCGCCAGGCGTTCCCCCTTGCGTATTGGAAGTGGAAGAGCGAACCTACATATTTTTTCCTTGTGGTAACATATTTTGAAATACAACAGGTTGTTGTTTTTGCAACTTTATCAAGCGTTGGGCCTCTTCCATCTTCGAGAATTGATGAGTGGGGTCATCATCATCCCCACAAAGCTTGTATGGTAACTTCACTTTTCTCTTTTCACTTCCCCCCCCCCTCAACATTCTTACTAGGATTTTTGTAATTTCCCCCACTACCCTTCTTGCCTTTACCTTTCTTTTTCTCTCTGGGATGCTAAGTACCCTTTTGAGTCTTCGATTGCACAGTGTGTACGTCCTAGGACTGGGTTGTGGGGGTGGTTGAGTGTAAGGTACCAGATCTATTATAATAGCTGAGAACATAAATATTGCAGAGAATAACAACTGAACAACACAATAAATGAAAACACAACACCAGAATAATACCTTTATTGATAGGAAACAATGTTCACTTACCTCTTCTAGGGGGAAACCTCCAGTAGAGCAACGCTCTATTACAATAATTATCAAGACAAATAATTCTCATTCCCTCGACTCCTATTTATACTAAATATATCTACCAAAAGAACATTGTAGAGGAAGATATTCTAGAAGCGGAAGATTCTATCAGGTGTTCTTACATTTGACTTATTCTTCCTTATTACTAGGCCTTATTAGTATTTTCCTTTATTACATGGAAAATATATTATTCTACATATATGAGGGGTTAGGGAGGTTAGGTCCCTAACATTCCCTCCCCCTTAAAAAAATCCTTTTCCTCAAGGCTTGAAATGAGGAAATTGCTACAAAATGGTAGCTGGCTCCCAGATGGCATCTGCTAGATTTGTATATCTCCACTAGACTAACACTTCCTTGATTGGTTGCTGAAGAAGATGATGCTCATGTTGGTCCAAAACTACTTGTGGATGCAACCAGATGGAGCCTTCTTCATGCAACTCAGGAAGGCTGGTTTGAGTTTGACACTTAGTTCCAATCACCTTCTTTAAGTAGGAGACATGGAAAACATGATGGAGCTTAGAATGACTGGGAAATGCTAACTAATAGGCCAAAGGAACATAAACTTTGGGTGCCAGTTTCTGACAATGGTCGACTTTGAATGAAGTCTTTTTATAAGGTTGCAGTCAAAGAAACACTTGGTCTCCTTCAACAAATTGACGTTTGAAGTGACCTTGATTTGCTTGTTGCTTCATGCGATTCTAAGCCATGAACAAATTCTCTTTGAGGGTACGAAGAATAGCCTCTCGAACTGTAAGAGTTTGGTCAACTTCCTAGACCTTCAAGACACCGAGCATGTATGAGATAACTGAAGGTGTATTTTTTCCATATACTTTTTCAAAATGAGTCATGCGACTAGTTGTAAGGTAAGAAGTGTTGTACCACCATTCAACTAGTGGTAACCATTGATCCCATTGATTTTTACTTTCATATGAAAAAAAACTCAAATATGTTTCCAAACACTTGTTGAAAACTTCAGTTTGACCATTAGTCTGGGGATGAGTGGAGGTGTTGATATGAAATTGGGTTCCCTGTAGCCTGAATAGTTCTTGCCAAAAATTTCTGGTGAAAGTGGTATCTTGATCAGAAACAATAGGATGAGGCATGCTATGAATCTTGAAGAAATGATACATAAAAAATTAAGCCATGGTGGAGGTGATAAATGGGTCTTGAAGAGCACAAAAATGAGCATACTTGGAAAGATGATCAACTACCACCATGATGAATGATTTATTGCCCAATTTAGGTAAGCCAAGAATGAAATCCATAGAGATATCCCTCCAAATAGCAGGTGGAATCGGAAGAAGTTCTAGTGTTCCATGGGATTTGACTGTTTCTCCCTTGTTGTGTTGAAAAACATCACATTCCACCACAAAAGTGTGAGCATCCTGTTTCATACCATCCTAGAAAAAAGAACGTTTGACCAGGTCATAAGTTTTGGTAAAACCTGAGTGCCCAACTATGGGTGTACCATGAAGTTTAGAAAGCACCGTGGATTTAAGTTGTGACTGTTTACTTAAATACATGTAGCCTTTGTAGTGAATCTCATCATTTTTCCAAGAGTACCTTCGGGAAACTAGAGAATTGACTTGCAATTGTTGGATCAGATGTGAAATTTTGGGATCTTGTAGCCATTCCTGGTGAACAACTTGGAACCAATATGGTACAATGAAGGAGAGGGAAAAAAGGGACCATTCATCTTCATATTTTCTTGAAAGAGTGCCAACAACCACATTTTATTTTCCTTTCTTGTAAATTATCTCATAATTATATCCAAATAGCTTAGTCATCCATTTTTGTTGATCTGGGGATGAATTACATTGATTTAGAAAATACTTGAGGCTTTGATGATCTATCTTAATTTGGAATCATTTCCCTGATAGATAAGGGAGCCATAGATCCACTACACACAGAATAGCCAAAATTTCCTTTTCATAGATTGATTGTCCCAAATGTTGCTCTGACAATTTTTTGCTAGTAAAGGCCAAAGGATGACCATCTTTCATAAGGACTGCTCCAATTCCTCTCCCGGAATCATATTCTAGGAAAAATATCTTTGCGAATTCAGGAAGAACCAGGATAAGAGTGGTGCACATAGCCAACTTCAAGGCTTCAAAGCCCTGATCAATCGCGTGGGTCAAAGTGAAATAATTCTTTTTAAGGAGATGAGTGAGAGGCACCACAATCTTTCCATAATTCTTAACGAACTTGCGATAATAGCCTGTTAAACATAGAAAACCACACAAGCCTTTGAGAGTCTTGGGGCGAGGCCAATCTTGCATAAATTCAATATTCTTAGGATCCACCCTGACACCTACCTTGCCAACAATATGGCCCAAGTACTCGAATTTAGAGGCTCCAAAAACACATTTAGATTGTTTGAGGAAAAGTTGTTGCTAAGAGAGTAGATGAAGAACTCAATCCACATGAGAAAGATGGGTTGTCCAGGTTTTATTATAGATGAGAATATCATCAAAGAAAACCAATACAAAATGGTGGAGAAAAGGAAGGAAGACATGATTCACGAGGCTTTGGAAAGTGGAGGGAGCATTACACAATGAAAAGGGCATGACCAATAACTCATAATGGCCCTCATGAGTTTGAAATGAATTCTTAGGAATGTCTGCCTCTTTCATACGTATCTGGTGGTAGCTAGAACGAACATCAAGTTTAGTAAAGAAGTGGGCACCACTTAATTTATCCAAGATATCATCAATGAAAGGAATGGGAAATTTGTCTTTGATGGTGAGTTTGTTGAGGGTGTGAAATTCAAGACACATGCGCCAAGAGCCTTCTTTCTTAAGTACTATGACCACAGGAGATGAACATGGGCCATTACTAGAGAGGGTAATGCCCGCAGAGAGCAATTATTGAACAATTTTCTCAAGTTCATTTTTTTGGGAAAAGGGATGATGATAGGGATGAACATTGGGAGGAAGGTTTTTAGGGACGAGGGGAATGGAATGATCATGAACACCATGGGAAGGAGGAATTCCCTGGGAAGTGGAAAAAACATCTTGATGTTTGGAGAGGATGGATTGGAGGTTAGGAAGAACATAGGGTGTCTTAGTGGTGTGAATGGATTATGGTTGTGTAATAATGAC
>SNQJ01S0173373.1:27641-38979 GCA_010110895.2 Picea sitchensis | reverse complement strand
CCCTACCCCCACCCTCACCCTCATAGTGACCATCCATTTATAACATAATCTAAATATCACCATTGTTGGCACAGGGGCAGACCCAGGGTTTATCGCTTCAACAATGCACCAACAAAACCCTAACAACCGGCCCTTTCGGCAACACCTTCGAAGTAGATGAAGTTTCACCCGAGGTAGAGGTAGGGGGGTTGCATGACTCAGGTGTCTACAACCAAGCTGGGATACAGATCTATGATTATAACACTTAACAGAGAACTTAGCAAACAATATGAATTAGTTCATGAGTCTCATTCACATCACAGATCAAACCCTAAGTACAAAAAACCATAGTAACAATCCATATCAACACTTAAAATCACTTAGCACACAAAATTGACTCAGATCTAGAATTAATTCATCTTTAACATTATTAAGCACTAAGCTACAACATCAGATGCATTCATTATACATAACAACAACAACACTAAGCCAATAACCACATCAACAACATCGCACAAACCACATCAAGACACATGATATACATGGTTGACCCTAGTGCGGGGATACGTCCACGAACTTCTTCTTATACTTTATTAGTATTTGATCTTCTTACATTCATCTTCTCCTATGCACAAAGCCACAGATCCCAACTCCATAGTGGATAGGTGATTTTCACATAGCGCACTAGATCCACCTTCCCAAAACCGGGTCAAGGCACATAGCCAACTCCTTAATAGCACCAAGCCTTACTTTACATAGCCAGATTATACAAAGAAACTTCCAATCTATTACAATAATCTAAACATATTGTGCACATAGATAACACTACTACTTACATTGCTTAGCTACTTCCTATTTATACATTTACAAAAAGGGCTAAACATGGATAAACCCATGGGCCGACATCCCATAACCCATTACATAAACCCTAGTAAACCCTTTTCTGGGTCCAAAAGCTCACAAAATGAGTGATATCCTACGATATCTTCTCTTCCTGGGCACTCCATCTTCGACCAGCCTATCAAAGTCCCAAAAGTGGTCAACCATCATCGATATTTCCTCAAAACTTGGTCAAGGGCCAAAAGGCCCCCAACACTCTCACATGATTCATCTCGAGTCACTCAGATATGGGAAACACTTATTCAAAGGCTTCAATCTTAGCTCGAGCTGCCTCGACTTGATGCTTCGCCAGATCTCGTTGCTTGATGAACTCCTAATTTAGTTTCTCTATAATAGGCCCTTCCAGGTGATGTTCCACTATCATAAGCACTTGTTCCAATTGCGAGACTTGTCCTTCAATCACTTCAAAAAGCATGCAGGATTCATCCTGCACCGAATGGATTCTCTGTGTAACCTCCATGAATTTTCTCTTGATGGAAGTAACATTCTATTGGACTATGCGTTGTTCCTATGATCTTTTCATCCTATCGACTACAGTGAGAAACTTCATCTACACCTGGATGGTGGATGCCTACTGTTGCGCTTCCTGGAGTTGTGCTTCTTGTTACCTCAGCTCCAGATATTATGCAAGGAGTTCGTAGGTCTGCACACTATGGTCACTCAATTTCTTACATTCTGAGGCGAGTGCCCCGATCCTTCCAACTGCGCTCTTGGCAATTTCTTCCCTTTGATCGTGGACTTCTTGTGGAGTGCTCAACATTGCTTGAAGTTATAACTCCGTTACTTTTTCTTGAAGCTGTTGAATGGCTTCAACGAGCTTCTATACTTGCATATCGGTTGAATATGGTTCCTCTTGTGCCAAGTTTGGGAAGGAGAGAAGTGCTTTAGTCACTGCATCTTTTACCATAGTCTTCTCTACGAGCAGCTGGTCTTTTTCTTCGTGTATCTTTGTATTGTTTTGCTTGAACTTCGCCCAAATTTACTTTTTCTCCTTTTGCGCAACTCAGATTTTCTCTAGGACCTCCTTATTTTATTTATTTAAGGCCTATGTGGCCTACTCTTTTTCTTATTGGACTCGATGAAGTCAAGCCTCTATTGCATCTCATAGCCTTCTTGATTGGGTGGTCTCATCCCCCAATTCTACAATTTTGGACAATGAAGGCATAGTAGGTACTCCGCGGTTCGAATAGATGGCTTGTTGTATGTCTTTGAGCTCTTTCTCGATTCATTCATATAGTGTTTCCTTCTTATTTCCATGTCTCTGCAAGATATCCTCTGAAGTGTCTTCCATAGCTGTGATGATAAGATCGAAATCATCCACTGTGAGCATATTCTTTGACTGAGGCTTATTGGCTCGGGTCTTCTTTCTTGCTGAGGGTTTCTGTGGGGAAACCTTCCTTTTATTTGATGTTTCAACCTCAGTAGGGGGATCCTTCAACGGTGTAAACTCGCCTTTGTCTCCTTCTTCCCCTCCTTCTTCTTCATTTACTTTGTCTCCTCCTCCTCCTGTGGGTGAATCATGCCTACTTTTATCTGAGGCACTGTCCTCCTCATCAGTTTCTATGTTATGCACTTCCTCCTTTTTCTTATTTTTATTCATGCAAGTCTATCCATCATGTTCGACTCATGTGACCAAGAGACTTTCGATGATGTCGGGGTCATAAATTTCTACATCTTCCACCGATACAAGGAATTCTACTGGACATTATTTGGTATTCTCAGCCATATCATCATTGGTCAGCTTATAATAGGACTACAGTTCCTCCTTACTTTCATCCCTGTGTGCAGTGATGTAGATAAAGTGTTGATCCACATGGAACTTCACTAGCGGTCTGTACTGGTGCAGTGTATTCAGGGTCATTCATGGAAATACCTCAATGGTGTGCTTCAACTGCTGGTATTAAGAATGGAAGACAACGTTCGACTGCCATTGCTTCAACATGTCATTTGTATACCACAAGGTATAGAAATTTGTGGCCAACACATATGATGGCTCAACTTCTGGAAATGTTACTCCTTCCGGAATCTGCCAAGTGATGAAGGCGATCAATACCAGTAACCAAATGAAGTGGAATTCGTAGCCTTGATCTTGCGCTTCACGAAAGTCCTTCTCCATCTTGTTGATGAGGTAACTCACCCAGTTCATTTGCATTCCTTCTATGCACTTCCTTTCGAGGTATACTATGAATCCTGTGACTTGCGTGGGATGGTGCTTTCTGACAATATTTCCAGCTATAAGCTGACAATCTAGGTGCATTGCACCATATTGGATGGAGGCGACCTTATAGCCTCTCTTCCCCTTTTTGACATTGCCATAATATTCCTTTATGAATTATGCTAGGGAGTGATCTAAAGTCTTACCTGGGTAGAACTAGTGAGGGTCTGGTCCTTGCCTACTCAGTCCTGTGATGAGGTGGATCAGCACCAGATCCACATTGACGCACCTATCGAGCCATAGATAGCCCCCATGAGAGCACTACATGAGGAGTTTAACGTAAGCGTTAACCTCCTGATGTCGACCAAAGTGAGGGATCTTCATCACATTCAGGATCGTGGATTATGCGAGATCCTTATTACATGGCTGGGAGACTATGCACGAATTCTTCCCAGTCATCCTCATCAAGTGATTATACAGCGCGAGCATCACATAAATCTTCCTGTTGCTGAGGTTAAATTCGTTGTTCTTCAAAGATGGGATGTGTCCTAACTGGGGTCCAACTACATGTATCCCCTTCAGGAGGTACATGGTGATCAACATGTACTCAAAGTCACGCAGGATATTGTCGTGGTTCACCGCGCCAGAAAAAGGTGGTATGTACTTCGACAATACCGATGAGATCTGCTTCACGTTAGGCGGATCATCGTGGTGTTTTCTTTGCTTCTCAGCAGTGTAGCTAGAACGTCGTCCAGTCGATGGGGATGCTTGCAATCCGCTAGTCGACGACACTTGTATTCCTACAGACATGACTCTCTTAGCCATGGGGTCTACAAGAATCTCCTCCATAGACTTATCTAACATGCTATATTCGCCCAACATTCACACTTGTAATCCAATAATCAGGTAGGTGAATAGAAAAGCGAGGTAATCAAACGGATGGTGAGTTCTAGAAAGAACAACATGATACAATGGATTATTTGTTAGCTTCGATAATCACGGGTGGAAAAAAGTGGTCCCGATGCAAGCTCCGATGGGTTAAATAAGTGAGTGTCATAACAGATTCCTCCAATGGGCATGAATGCCTCAATCAATACAAATCCGTCCATTATGGCGCGTTCCCAACGATCCAACGACGATCTTTCCATCAATAATTGTGTTTCTACAACCACCTCCAATTCACAATTGGGTAGAATAGAAATACCAAGTACATTCAAATATCATTCAAATATTAATTAATTAAATATAAACATAAAAGTTTATGTAAAAAAAATCAAATAATTAATTAAATAAACACATAATTTTTTTATGTAAAAACATTGAAATTAAATATTCAAGATTTCTTCATTTTGAAGCCAAATACCAAAAAAGGGATAATAATAAGAAGATAGATTAGGCACTAATTTTGACACCTCACGAATCCTGAGGAAAATATCATTCCAAATAGACAAATGTTGGTGGTTGACACAGAACTTGCACATGCATCATTTAGAAATCCATTTAGAATCGGGCTCTCTCCAAACCCTACTTTCAACCACTTTTCTTGTCTTTCGCAACCCGCCTCTCTTCTCCCCTGTAAGTTGTTATGGACTCACAACTTATACCGAGTCCCATAATTCCTTCCTTGGTGTTTGAGCATCCTGACTTGACATAACCAGGGATCATGATGAATGGAAAGGCCTAAAGCATACTCCCATAAAATTTGAATAATGAAGTCTCAATAATCACGTCTACCCATACCAACTTGTTAGTTGTCAAATAATCACATCTACCCACTGGTTAGTGGCCAAATGGAGAAGAAATCCAACACATATCACCAAACCATCAAACACAGATGTAATTTTCCTATGAATCTAGATGTAAAGTGCATTACAGAATAAATCATGATTTTTTTATTTTCTCATGTTTAATGACAATGAATGGTTAAGCACATTAAACCTATGTGTGTGGTGTCGGTCTTTCCATCCCATAAAAAATATTGGATTAATTTCTCTATGTCCAGATTAGTATTAATACTGGTAACCTACAAAGATCAAATCTAATAAAAAAACCTCCCATCAAAACTATTACATTAACTGCTCTATGTTTGGATTAGTACTAAGACTCGTGACCTACAAAGATAAAATGTAATAAAAAACCTACATAAGTTACATTAGCTTGTCAAGATATCCAATATGGAAGGAAGGAAGTGCCCATTTGGCCACAACTAGCTCATGGTTTGAATCTTTTCCATTCAGTCTCAAAGTTTCCAGCAATCAGAGGATAGGAAAGAGAACAATTTGCTCGAATTCTTTCTATACATTAAAAAACTTAAATAATTTACCTTGTAAGTGACTCACATATCCCATCATAGTTGCACAATTACTTATCAGGATCTAGAAAGATCATGGATGGTACGTGAGCACATATCTGGACCAGGTGAGATTATGGAGCCTTCAACACATATCCAGACCGAACTATAATGACGTTTTCAAAAATTTATGGCCTGTCATAAATATGTTTAGTGTACATGGATGCCCTTTTAGATAGATGGTAATGTACAAAATTTGACTGTAAATAATGTTCAAAATTCCCTATGACAGGCATTTTTCCCGTCAAATTCCAACCCTAGGTGCAACATGAACAATTTCTTGAAATAAGGAACCAATTTTTCAAGATTTCACAAAGTTGTGTTCCCTAGAAAAATGCCTAGTGAACTTCAACTCCAGATTGATGGCATCATATTAGCATTGGATGTCCACATTTCCAACAGACAGTTAAGGTATTAAAAAATTATAAAAGGAAGGATTGAAGACTAAGAGTGTGGGGAGAATCCAGGTTGGAAGAATTAGATTAGGATCTGAGCAACACTGTGTACATTTTATAAATCCTAAAGGGAAATTCTCTTTTGTAAATTTCTCATTATCAAAGATTCTTGAGAAAGTTGTTATTAGTGGGTCATTTTATTTTGTGTCCTACATATATCTATCTTCTCATTTGAATGAAATACCAATTGTTGAGCTTCAATAAATTTTCATGATTTATGGATTCTTGTGCAATGAAGCTTCATTGAATTTTCATATGATTCATGATTTTGTTCAAGTGTTTTTATTCATTCTCAGAAAGTATTTTTGTTTGTTGAATATTCCAACTTATGAATATATGAATATTTATCTACCATATATCAATTTATAGTTCATACTTGTTCTTATTTTCCTCTTCCTTTCATAATGATAATCAACTTTGTCTATACTTAGTTTAATTGCCTCTAATCCATAAGGTGTTGACAAAATGACTCCATTCCCAATGACCTTGATAATTGATCAAATATTACACATGTTAATTCCAATTTTATGACCAATATATTTCTTAACCATGTCCTTCAAGTTTACCTGATCCACCAACCAACCAAAACATAAATAATAAGAAGTGCTAGGCATTTCTCTTTTGCAATCAAGAGAAATATCTAGCATTAAAACAATGCTTGCTGTGAAATTTTGAAGGAGAGAAGCACCTTACCTTAAAATATCCCTGAGTTCCATGCAAGCGAAATTCCCCAAGCCATGAGGATAGGCAAAGAGCACAAATATTTCATGGATTGAGTCACGAAAAACTCATGAAAACAATTAGAAATGGATTTGTTTGGCCAAAGAAGAGACAAATCCAACCCTTTCTCAACTTCCTGCCAAACATGTATCATGAAAGGACACCTTAAAAGCAAGTGTGAGTTCATTTCATCTTATTTTTTGGAAATATAGCAAAGACCAGGTCTATGCTTCCCTCTAATTTGTAACCAGTCCTAGGTGAGAACCTTACATTGAAGAATGGGCCATAATAATAAAATGCTATTCGACGAACCTTTTCATTTCCATAGATTTTCATACGACCACTTTTTCTCCTATTCCTCTTCATGCAACATGGCCTTATAGCCCAATTTGGTTGTATATGACGACCTCGATTTTTTGTATTTCCACACCAATTCATCCTCGTTGTCTAAGAGACAGACATGTGCCTTGAGAAATACTCGAACATACAATGACCATTCATGATGCCACTATTTGTCCAAATCCAAAGCTGATCCGAAAAGATCTTTTAAACGACAATGGTTGAGTTTTAAAGCATGCGTTGCTTTACCATTTATGAATTTAGTGAAAGAGGAAGAATTTAATGAAGAAAAATGGCAACCATAAAACAATATACAGATTTGAACATAAGCACGAAGAACAAAAAATCATAAACACCAAAGTGATAACGGAGTTCGACAATCTCGCCTACGTCTCCGGGCCTTTGTCTAAGTGGGTGAGGCTTTCTTATTTCTGTTCAAATATTTAAAGTACATCATAACATTTCCAAAAGGATTAAAAATGGATCTAGTCATGTTCTACCAGATCTCAAGAACCCAACAAAACTGACAGCATTGAAATCGGATGAACAAAGTTCCCAAAAATGGTCCGCAAAGGTGCTCTCCTCGATGTCTTCCCTGCATAAAAATGGCTTTGGCTCAACAATTCTTCAAGATTTATCTTTTATGAACCCTCTTTTATGGCTTCACGCACTAGCAAATTTGGGTCATTTTGCGACGACTATTTCGACGCTCTTGCGACATTATGTCGTGGATATTGCGACAAATATTGGGTCTCTGAAACGTCATTTCATGGAACGTGGCAATTTCAAGGAACTTAAATTAACATCGCAAGAGCGACAACCCTAGGGAACTTCTCACAATTGCAACAAAAAAATAAATATCATCGCCAATACGACAATATAAGCAAAGTAAGTGAAACCAACTGTTCGTCGCAATTGTGATGACCATTGCGACGACAATTTTCATGGTTTATATAGAAAATTCGTCGTAGGATGTTTTATCGTCGTCAACATTGCGATGACAACTTTTCTTGATTTATATAGAAAATTTGTCGCAGGAATTTTTATTGTCGTCGAAATTCCAACAAAAATATTTCTTTGTTTTTAATGGTCGTCTCGCATGCTACAACAACATTTTTTTGGTTTAAATAGCAAATTTGTTGTAGGAATGACAAAATTTCTTTGTTTATATAGAAAATGCATCGCATGAATTTTTATGGTCATCACACTTGCGATGAAAACATTTCTTTGTTTATATAGTGAATTCATCGCATGTATATTATTGCCGTCGAAATTGCGACGAAAAATATTTATTTAAAAAAACAAATTAAAAAATTATTTTAGGTGGCAATATTAATATTAATATTACCATATTAATAACTATCAATATAAAACATTGACATTATTTATTATTTATATTAATAACTTCTTTTTCATGGGGACTTGGTGTTTTTTCCAACAACCAAGCAAAAGCTTATGCACTTTGGAAAGGATTGAAAATTTCTAAAGGTTCGTGTGCTCAATCGTTGGTTGTAGTGAGAGATTCAAATACAATCATTAACCATATGGAATTCATTGTGCGCTAAAATAGTCTCATTCAACTTCAAGGTTGTTTTCAAGGAAACTAAGTGAACGAGACCAATTTTCAAGATGGTTTGTTAGCAATGACATATGCAAGTTATGTTTTATTTGTTTCATTATTTTAAATTCACCTAGTTATTTCTAGAGCTAAAGTGTTATTAAATCCTCCATAAATAAATGTGGGTCTATTCCAAAGGTCATGCAATCTAAAAAACATAATCGATCAAATCCATATATATGTTGAAACTTAAAATTTTATTAAATTCAATTAAGAGACATGTCAATCCCATGGAGAAAACCATGCCAAATCCTAAAACATCATATGTGAAGGATGATCAACTCAACTGGCACAAAATTTATATGAAATCCATTTAAACTTCACTTCAAATCCATATATTTTTAATCCATATGTGCAAGAATGTCATGTGTCATCTCCTAAAGGTATCACTTGTCTCCTTAACTGTAAATTGATGACATCATCAGTGATATGTGGAAACCTATGATTGGTCCATGCCTCAACAATATGACTTAATAACATCACCATGATGATGTGGATATATATGAACTTGTTGTGCATTACTCTCTAATAATTGCATGTTTCTAACTAATTTATACAATGTTGATGTCACTATACTATATGGTAGGATCTACTAATACTGCCATGAGTTATATAATGTCAAGAGAAGAGGTTCTCTCATGAGGTGTATTATGAAAAAACACCCTTTTAGTACAACTATTGTCATGTTGTTCATCACACTTTATGTGATTTCCATAGAATGACCATCACATACAAGAAGAGGAGGTTTATCTGGAGCCCAATTGGTTCCATTATATTTGATAATGGAGTTTAGTGGGTGTAATGTGCATATGAATCTATGTCCAGGCCTAGAGGGTAACTTCATTCTAACACTATTATTATGGTTTGATCTCATGGGTGAGTTACAAGTTTGTATATTAATGGTAGATGGATTGAATTGATCTAGTGTGCTTGTAATATCTCATTCTAATAATATTTATATGAATGATAAGTATGCAGTTGGGATTTTGAAGGGTAAGTATGCAGGTGGAACTCACATTTTTCACACCATCTGATTTATCAATATTGTTGTCAATGTGGATTGAATCAATCACTAAATCCAACCAACATTATACATCACCAAGTCCTATGAATAGGTTTTTATGAACATTTAACATTCGAAAACAAAAATGTTAAGGGAGAACATAATATGCCACGTCATCTTACAGTAAAAAATCTCTAAAACAAAATTTATTAAATGAATAATAGTTGTTTACACCATTATCTATCCTTGGATTTTGAATTTAAGTATACAAGGAAATGAAGGAAAATTTCACGACGCAAGAGAAGAAAATGATTTATACCTTTTCGGAAATGTGTTTTGGATCATGGAGGTGACCACCCTTCAAACCTACATTTTTCAAAGACATTAAAAGGTTAAATGACTAAATAATAGCTAAACATATATGAGGAATAACCATGTACAAGTGCAAAGGAAGGATACTAGGTGGGCTTGAAACAAGAAAACTCTTAGCTCACACATACACAATACATAAGATAAGACGCCATGTAAAACTCAAGTGCACCACTATGTAAGGGATTTTTAGACTTTGGAATACATTTTGCAAGAAGATTAGATATGAACTCTACCTAATAAAATATCATCCCATGCTTGAGCACCCCATGCATAATCAAAATCCATCTTAACCATATGTATCTAGTGCATCGTCTACCATACAAGAGGTTCAAGAGAATTGCTAAGGCTTTAAGTTCTCATAAGAATGGAGGGAGGCCATGAAGCCTAAGGAAATGGCTGGATGATATGGAGTTCACTATAGTTTAAAATTTCTTAAATATTTCTAACCTACAAGGTTACATATAAAATAAATAATGCAATATGGAAGATGAAATACTCAAAGAAAATGTATCTAAACTGAAATATGTGCTCGGGTGGTACAACAACTATTTGATAATACTTATTTCAATAGGTCAATGACAAGTATGGCTTTGATGTTAGAGTTTCACATGGTGTATTTTACAAATACAAAACATAACCCTAAGACTCTAACACAACTCTAATGACCTTCACTCAAATAGTTAAATAGTAATTAGGCCTTCCAAGTGCTTCAATGTATGGTGATGCAACCCACCATAGAAAACACATGAATGCATGAGAGGCAATATGATTCCACTATAGGGGAATATGAAAGGGGACCTATGGGAAAATAAATCCTCTATATCCAAGGTCATTCTCAGAACTCATATTTTTATACAATGTGCCTTAAATGAAGCCATATACCTTCTTTGACTTATCAACCAAACCTTGAATCTATGTAAGAGGTTGGTGGGGAAAGTATTTTCACATAATAATGGGAGCATGGGTTGTGTACAATCTTCATGCCATGGGAAGTGTAAGAGTCCTACATTCCGCTAGTTATAGGTAATTCCATCCATCATTTCCACCAATGATATCATTTTCATTGACTCTAACATTGTGGGAAGCACTCTAACATTAATTCTTTACATATTTCATGTTTTATTCTCCATTTCCAACCCATACCAATTTGGAAATTAACCAAAATCAACATCAAGAAGAGGAAAATTGTAGACTTTGGATGAAATAGAGTGGTTGTAGGTGAGCATGTAGGATAGGGAAGATAAAAATTCATCATTCACTATCCATTATATACTCTTTATATCCTTGAGAGATAAATATAGTTATTTTAGGAAATTCTTAGAAAGAATACAATTGATCAAGCTCTTTCTATCCACACTAAAGAGAACTAGAGAGAATAATATATCTAAGGGACCATGAAGTACATAAAGTGAATATATTCCTTATGTTGCATGTTGTAGTGGAAGAG